>PVKN010037799.1:0-11186 GCA_004027915.1 Capromys pilorides
AGAACAAAAGTAATGCAATTGAGACAAAGTAAACAATATGAAGAATTAATGAGCCAAAGATCTTGTTCTTTGAGAGATTAAATAAAATTAATGAAAAAAAATGTTCATCAAAAAGAGGGAAGAAAAAACTTAAATTTAAGCAAAAGTAAATGAAAAGGGACAAATCACTACAGATCCTGTGGAAATTCAGATCATCAATAGCTATTTTGAAAATTTTTACTCTCACAGAATTGAATACACAGAAGAAATGGACAGATTCCTAGACAGCTGCAAGTTACCTTGATTCAGTTACACTGAATCAAGAAGATATAAAAACTGAATAACACAATATCAGCCAATGAAATTGAAAATATAATAAAAAAAAAAAAAAACTTACCAACAAGGACAAGCTCAGGTGCTGATGGATTCACAGCTGAATTTCACAAGAAATTTAGGAAAGCTTAACCTTGATACTCCTCAAACTCTTTAATGAAATTGAAAAGGAAATAACATTCTCAAAATCATTCCTGAGGACAAGTATTATACTGATAACAAAACTAAAGAAATTACAGGCCAACCTCCCATATAAACATAGATGAAAACCCTCAATAAAATTGCTCTCCTCAATAAAATACTAGCAAATGAAATGTAGCAGATCATCAGGAAGATTATATACCACAATCAGGTAGAATTCATGTTAGGGATACAAGGATGCTTCAACATATGCGTGTCTACAAGTGTAACATACCTAATCAATGGATCCAAAACCAGGGCTAGGGAGATAGCTTGGCATTCTTAGTGCCTGCCTGGCAATCACAAAGACCTGGGACTGCATTCTGTGCTGGCCCTGGAACCCTGGGAATGCTTTTCCAGGCACCAAAAATGGGCATGGTGGTACATGCCTGTAATCCAGCACTGAGGAGACCAGACATACGAGGATTTCTATGAATTCGAGCTGCATAGCAACCTCAGACTATCAAATAAATAAATAAAAGTTTAAAAAATAAAAACAGACCTTAAACCAAAAATCACATGTTCACTTTGATAAATGTGGAAAAGGCTTTTGACAAAGTTCAACACTCATTCATGACCAAGTCCCTACAGAAAAGTGGAATGGATGTCCTGTAGCTCAATCTAATAAAAGCCATTTATGAAAAACCAATAGCCAATATCATTCTAAATGGAAAAAAAAACCTGAAAGTTTTTGCTCTCAAATCAGATACAAGACAAGGATATCCACTATCAACTCCTATTCAATCTAGTTCTGTAAACATTAACTAGAGCATAACAGGATAAAAGTCAACACCCAAAAATCAATTACATTCCTCTGCACAGATAAAGAACTCAAAGAGAGAAATTAGAGAAATAATACCCTTCACAATAGCATCTAAAAATAAATAATAAAAGAAATATAAGATCTATACAGTGAAAATTACAATACTCAGAAATGGGAAATCAAACAGGATTCAAAAACAGAAAGATATTCCTTGCTCCTGGATAGGGAACCAACAATTGGCTGATGGTTCATATACTGATGGGTCTAGCTGTGGTACAGCCTGAAACAGTTGTTTTCCAGTCCAGCACAGAAGCACTCTGGCTTACCACCAGAATAAGCAGGTCAAGTCAATAGGCAAAGTTGTGGGCAGTGTGGCAGCTTGTGATAAATAAAATTGGCCTCCTATATCTGTACAAAGTTAGGTCATCTTTAGGGGCCTGATGCTTATGGGGTTCCAACTTATGGTGACACTTATGCACTTATGGGAGTGTGGCCAAGACCCTAGTATATTGTGTTTCAGGACATGCTCTCCTTTTTCAGGAAAATATTTAGCTGATACCTTCCTGAGAGTGGTTACTGTCTGATGGCTAACTTCTGCTGTGGTGTCTTGACTCCACAAGATACTGGGACATGTAGGACCCTGTACCATGCAAGCCATAGCACAGTAATGGACTTTACTCGTGCTGAGTCAAATATTGTAGTGTGTTCCCAGTGTGCTCAATTGGCCCCCTGGAGAAGGAGGGTGCCCACACAATATTATGAACACAATAGCATAATACTATAAACACCCCTTCCACTGCCGCAATGGCAGGTAAATTATATTGGACCCCTACATCTCACTAGCACATAGTTGTGCTTTGACTGCTATAGATACAGCTACAGGTGTAGGTTTTATCTAACCTATACCCTCTGCTGACCAAGCCCACACCATTAAGGCTTTATAATAGTTGACTGCTGCATATGAGATGACACTAAGAAAAGCTTCTAACAGGGAAACTCATTTTGCATGGGTCCTGGGTACAGCAGTACCAGAGACAATGATGTTGTGTGGCACTTTCATGTGCCTGACTAGTCACAGGCTGCTGGTATGACTAAGAGGAACAATAGGGCCCTAAAAACAAAATTGTCCTATTTGGCTCCAAAGTTCACTGGGCAGGTATGATCCTTATCCCAAGTTGTTCATTTACTCTGTGACCAACCCCGATGTATTGGTGACAACCTATTGGATCATCCCTGAAAGTGCAGCTAGTTCATCTACATATTAGATCCATGGAGTGGGGTCCTAGAGTGATGAAAGAGCTTTAATCATTCGTGCATTGGCACTTATATGACTGGGAAGCTGTTATCAGTGGACTTGAGATTGGATCACAGACACCCTGGTGGGAAGTTGGGTGTTCTCTTGGAGCCCTAGGGAGAAGGACTTAAGCATGCTATAGAAATACAGTCCTGAACTTGAATTCAGCCATCGACGTCCTAAATCTGAAGTCACCGTTCTGAAAGGGCGTGATGTTATAACTTATGGCTCATGTTCCTGGAGGATGGTAGATTTAGCCTCAACTCCCTTGCTTCTGGCATCAATGATAATCCAGATCTGATGTTTTAAACTGGGAGACAAGATTATTCTAGCCACAATGCTATCACAGAATGAGCATGTGGCCTCCATCCTCCCTGAAGAGTGGAATCTACCTATAATAATTTCTCTTTCAGCCTTTTCCTCCAATCAAGATAAGACACCTAACAGTATCACTGCAAGGAAACAAGTTTGCTTGTGCACACAAACAACTCCATTGTTGGGTATGTACTGAACTTCCAGCCAGAGTGGGTGGACCTTTCGACATCCCTGCTCAACTGGACTGGCTGGCAAAAACAACAATGGACCATGTCTGACTAGGATCAATGATACCAAGCCATCAAAGTACTGATCTGGAAGAGCACATGCATCCCCTGGGGACTTGGATCTGTCACATATAATGGATAGGATTGAATGATTGAACTCCTATAACATTGTTGGGCATAGCCCCACTTTGTATCAACAAGTGGATGTGTCAGTGGGAAACTGAATGGTGGGATGGATACCCCTCATCTGTGTAACCAGACATTATTGGTAAATAACACAAATGAATGGTAGGATTGTTATAAGCCTGTAGGTACAGTATTTACCAATTGGCTCATTCTGAATGCATTATAGGTTTGTGGCACCATAGGTTGGTGGTACCAACATTCATACTGGACAAAGCACTGCTTCAGAGGATTTTCATGTCAAAGGAACTATCAGATCCACTCTTAAAGACACACCCCACAATAGAGATTCTATGTTTTACAGATGGCTCTGTTCTAAATGAGTGGCCTGCCTGCTCAGGCAAAGCTCAGTGACAAGGGTTCGATCCCCTGTGTGCCATGCCAGCCCTGTTCCTGGTATGCACTGAGAGGGCGATTGAGACTGGGCATGGTGGCGTGTGCCTGTAATCCCAGTGCTTGGGACGCTGTAAACAGGAGAATCACTATAAGTCCAATCCATGTAATGAGACCCTGTATACCCTGTACTAAATGCATTAATAAATAAATAAACAAACAAACAAACAAATAAATAAATAAGTGACCTGGTCGTTTAGTCTAATGGTCTTGCTGCCAGGAGCAGGGGCCATACACCTAGCCCTCCAAGTTGAAGCCCTTGCTCAATATATGACCCAGAACTTGAGTATTATATGTCAAATTTTGATGTCGCTAATGGATGAAACTGCTCAAATGAAAAGGGTAGTTTTGCAAAACCACGTGGCCCTTGATTTACTGACTGCAGTGTGCAGGACAGCACTTGAGCCCTCTTACGTGTAGAATATTACATTTACATCTCTGACCACAAAACACAGGGACAGGAATTTTTTCAAGAAATGGATGTGAAGGTGTCCACTATCCAGACCCTGCAGAAGGACCCCATTGCCAATGGTGGAAATCCTTGGAATCCATCTTGCAATGGGTAGTCATTAGCTGTGCTATGGTGGCAGTGGAGTTAGCAGTGTTCTGCTGATCCCTGGATTGCTGTTGTGATCTTTGTGTGCTGGAGTCAGCTTTATGAACCACCTGCCAGAGGTGACTCTCTCTAGATCTCCGAGGGGAACTACTCAGATTGAGTCAAAGCCCCTGGGTTATAAAGACACTTATAGCCTGAGGACAAGGCCTCAATGTCAGTGCAGATGCACATTGGGGCATAATTATATAACCACAACTTAGCAGTGGAAAACTATACATGCATCAATGAAGCTAATGTATAATAATGTAAATAGGTAATGGCAACATGTATAAAAATTATACATAATGATTCAGACACTTGTGCTTTTCTTTACCCCCTGCTCATTATTGTTGTTGCTGGTGTCTTGCACTTGGGCATTCTTTAGCCTGGGGACTTCATTCCCTCAGGTCTTCTGAATGGGCTGAGTACTTGGAGAGAGCAACAGAGCATAGTGAATGAATGTGATGCAGAGAAGTACAAGCTTCCTTTACTTTTCCTAAAATCTTCTCACCCAAGCAAGCAGGCATTGAAGGAGGGAGAGGAGAGAGAGAGAGAGAGAGAGAGAGAGAGAGAGAGAGAGAGAGAGAGGAAGACAGAGACAGAGACAGACACAAAGAGAGACAGAGATAGCAGAAAATTTCAAAGAGAAAAGCAAGTCCTATCTGAAAGATGAAGGGAAGTAGAATACTTATACCATTTCTACTGTGTATTCTATATTATGCTTACTGCCTATAGGTAAAATTCAGATTGACTGCTACAAATTTAGAAACCTACTGAGTGGTAAACAGAAGAGTGGTTTCAAAAGCCAAACTTTAGCAATCTAAAAAAAAAATACTTCAACTGTGACCAATATTCTGCTTATGCATGGAGTTCCATGTTTTATTTTATATAGAAATCATGAAATCACACAAACATATACCACCGGGCCATGGAATAAAGAGTCCTTCTTCATCCTATATTTTATGTGAAATGTTCCAATAATCCAAACAGAATATCTGCAAGAATGTAGTCACAGTATCACAGAGAATTCCCAACCCTGCAGTTTCTAGGCATTCTTGCTTCAAAGCTTCCCATTCTTTGACCTAATTTTATTACCAAGGCCTTTCCAGAAGTTTCCAAGAATGCTCAGGGCAGGGGTGGGGTAGGGTGGGAGAACACTGTTATGGACTCCTGTACTTTCTGGGCTTCTGTTTCTTCATGCTTGTTTTTTTTCTTCTGTTCTGATTAAGATCAGTGTTCAGATACCTGGAATTTTTCAAATTTACTTAAACAACCCACAGCTCATATAAAGCTCACGTCTTCCTTAAGAGTCCCAAAGTAAAGGCTGGGGAGATATCTCAGTGGTCTAAGCACCTGCCTAGAAAGCAGTGCTTGATCCCTAGTACCTCATGCCTTGCTATCCCTGGAACCCCAGGCACGCTGAACCAGCCACCGATTCCAGGTGTGGTGTGCATGACTATAATCGTACCGCTGGGGAGGCCGAGACTGGAGGATCACTATGAGTCTAATCTGCATAGTGAGACCCTGTACCAAGCAAACAAACAGATAGATAGATAGATAGATAGATAGATAGATAGATAGATAGATGATAGATAGATAGATGATAGATAGATAGATAGATAGATAGATAGATAGATAGATAGATAGACAGACAGACAGATAGATAGATTGATATTTTTTAAATGTCCCAAGGTAAGACAAGACAGATTGGTCTCCATATCTCTTTATCTCTTTGATTTCTACTCCCCTAATGTACAAGATAGCCATCAGTTTTTCTGTTCCATCTGAGATGTGAAGCCAATCTCTTTTTTTTCTTCTGGTCTTCTGTAGAAATTCCTATCTCTGATGTTTCAGCTATTTTTCACCTCCCCTGCAACATTGCTTCCCAGCAAAGACACCATACAAGAAGGCTGGTGCTGCTTAATAATATATTCCACCAACTCTATTACATAATGGGTGATTTTTATTAAAGGTCTGATAAGTTCTCCAGGACAATTTTAAATTTCATGCTCTACTGTTTTAATGCTGCTAAATTAGTTAAAGTTTGTTCCTTCTGTAGTAATCTATAATTAGCTGATGTAAAATTGGATTTTCTGTACATATATAGCATGTGTAACTTCAAAAACTTGAAATAGTTCATCAGGCTCTATATTTATCTTTTATTTGGAAAATATGGTCATTGTATTACTGATATCCATGGTTTGAAAATGCATAAACTGAAAATGTACAGACTGGAAACCTACACAATTACACAAGCCAGTCTTGATTTTTGCAGAAAGAAACTACAAAGATATGCTCACACTATTTCTGCAGCTGGCAGTCATAGCCTGGCTAGTGTCTGTGGGTTTGCCATTTAGAACAGTATAGAGCTAACACAGATGATCCTTGATTTATGATGGCTCCGCTTAATGATTTTCCAACTTGTTGATGGTAAACAAGTCTCATTTATATAACTCTCCACTTTTCACTGTCAGTACAGCATTCAAACGCATGAGATTTTCAATTCTGTATGATGAAGTAGAACATAAGTTAGATGCTTCTGTTATGCCTTAGGTTAGTGCGGGTGTCCTCAGCACATATACAATATACTAGGCTAGGCCATGATGACTGGAGGTTACTTGTGTTAAATGTGTGCAGATTATGGTGGATTGGTCAAGCTTTCACACCATAATAAGTTGAAGAGGCTCTGCTCCTTCTAATGCTCATGTATACCTTCTCAAAAATCTTCATAATTTTGTAGTGGACATCATAATTCATATTTTACACACAAAGATACAAAATTACAGGAGAACCTGACAAGACCATTTGCAGCAATTTCTACAATGATCGTGGTCTATTTGTAGCTTGGAGTGCAAAGAAAAAATTTTTGATTTTGAAGATTTTAATATCAGGTTTGGGCAAATTAGTTAAGTATCTGTGGCTGGTGTTCATAATAACAGTAATAATAATAACACAATAACAATACCTATCATCTTGGCTCATTGTGAGTTTTAAGTGATTCAAGCATGTGAAGCTCCTAGAGGAGTGTTTGACACAAAATAAGTGCTCATTGAAATCCTGCTGGTTTAGCTATTTTCAGAATCCAATGAAGGGAATACTTTAACAGGTAAAAATCTGAAAACATTTTCTTGGTTTCTCACAGAAATATAGATAAGGTTCTATGGAGTACCATCTATTTGATTAACATTTTATCACTCTTTTGATATTTCATTTATTACTTGCTGCCAGCAGCGCAAGGAGCTGAAAGACCCCCAGTACCCTGAGCTGCGGATGGCTTCTGCAGTCTGCCCCAATATTCTAAAGCCCTCCTAGGCTTCCTGACCCTGAGCCCTGTGTTTATCAAAGGATGCATCAGGATGGGGAGGTATGCTAAAATTTCTGCTTAAAATTTAGAATTGAAGGGTTGGGGAGATAGCTCAGCAGCCTAAATGCCTGCCTAGCATGTGCGAGGACCCAAGTTCAAACCCCAGTACTACGTGCTGCACCAGCTGTGCCAACCACCAAAACACAGCGTGGTGGTACATGTCTGTGATCCCAGTGCCCAGGAGGCTCACACAGGAGGATCACTATGAGTCTGAACAGCATAGGGAGAACTTGCAGCAAATAAATTAATAAATATATACATACAGGCAAGAATTTAGAATCCAAATTTATTATTACTTCAGAGCAATTTTTCAGTATCCCGCTCAACCAACAAACATCTGTGTTCATTTTAACTTTTTTATTAGTACATATTTGCATGCATAATGACCATGTTCTTCTGGGAGTTGGCACATGGACAAAACACATCTCACTTATTTTTTTGTCCCCTTCCACTCAAAACAATCCTCTGTCCTGGGCAGTTGATACAGCATTATGAAGCACATTATTCTTGTTCAAACTATTATGTTAAAGTTCCCCGTGGTCGTGATTATATTTTTTCTATGGCCTTGTTTTTAATCAATATTTTACAGGGCTCAATATTAATTATAAAATATAACTTACAGTGGTCTATAAAATAAAATAGATACAAATGAGTAAACCATCAGAAGACCATCATTGTGAAATTTGGCATAGATGTCCAGAATTATTTCTTGTGCCATACACACTCAGAAGTATAGACTTTCACAAACATGGAGTCATCTAAAAATAGGCTTTTGTACTGGGATTTCTTATTTAATATCTTTTCATGATCGCACGTGAATCTATATCTTATTTGTTATACGCTTTAATTGATAAAACAAATCCCTTCTGTTGTACATTTAGATTTCTTTCCTCATAGGATTATATAACTAATAAACGATTGCTTTAATTTCAGTAAACAACAAAGATGAAGACACAAAAGACGAAGTTAAAAAATATAAGCATTTATATGCTTAAATTTTCCCATAAAATTGTGTATGGGGGTATGTCTATTGCTTTGCACATAACGTTGCTTCAGTGGGCCTATATTTGGCTATAAATTTCATTTAATCGCTCAATGTACATGAAGTCCTTAAACTCTAAACTCTCTGAGGTTGGTTTGTTTCTTTTAAAAGTTTAATATTTTAGCATTTGAGAAGTTTCACTGGAGTCTATCAAAAGCAAAAAAATGGCCAAACACAGCAGTTGTTTGCTTGGGACGTTTACAATGAGAAGTGTTACACGTGCAGAGGAATATATATATATATATATATATATATATATATATATATATATTCTAAACCTTTAGTGACATTCCACATTATTTTGATAATTATTTATTGAACATTTTAGCTAAAATTCATTGAAAGCATATAGCCTAAAACAACAAATTCATTTTTTTCTACTTCTTATTTTTCTTTTTTTTTGAGACTCAACTAATAATAGCTTGTGCTTAGGGCAGCAGCTTTGCCCAGAAGGATCCCCAAGCACTCAGCAGAATACATACATAGAATTAGCATCACTCACCCAGTGGAGGGAGGCACGTGCAATCCAATAGCCATTCTTCACCTGCCATGTTACAAAGCCCAGCACAGTAGGATTTAAGAGCATGATCAAAGAGTAACTTTTCTAACTGAATCTCCAGGGGAATATAGGGTGACAGTATAATTACCCCAGTTAGAATTTAGCCAGCCACAGAATTAATACTACTGCTACTCCTGTAGGAAACAAAGAGACAGGAGAGCACCCGCAGGTCTTTAATAGCCCAAAGAGGTCAAGCCCTTGGTTTTATATCTCACCCTAGAGACACATGAGATATTTCCCCGATGCCCAGGATGCCATCGAAAGCTGTCCCTTCTATTCTTTAACTAGACTGAAGAAATAGCCATCATTTTAATAGCATATTGCCCTTATGTTGCTGAGGCTACTTTGAGACCCCAAGGCTGAAGGTCTGGGCAGGTAATCAAAGTGTGGTCACCTCTGCCATAATTGTGGGTAGAGAAATGAGTTGGTCTGCAGAAGGGCCTTCCTGTTTGAGAAAGGAAAACAGGATAAAAGAGTATCTTTGAAAGGTGATGGCCTGATTCCTCTCATTTTAGAGCCATAAGCTAAAATCCTTTGGCACTGGATGTATTGGCACAGTGTGAGCTGGGATGGTCGCTGAATTTGTCCTTGGTATCACCCCCAAGAGCAGCAGTAACTGGAGGCCAAGACCGCAGTGCTCTCTGCTCTGTACATACTTATCTTTAGATGTGCCCAGCTCTCAGGATCTAGTCAGCCTGGGGGTCTACAGGCCAAAGAAATCCTGCACCTCTGTTAAATGGCAGTTCAAGGCCTATAGAAAACATTCTGGAAGCAGCTCTTTTATAAAGTTGCTTTATGAAAGTCGATCAAAAGTTTTCAAGTGTTCATACACCCTTAATTAGTAGCATCGTGGGCACTTCCACCAAGATACAGGAAGCACCCGTGCCCTCCAGAGAAGCAGGCAGGATCTGGGCATTTTCTTCCTTTCTACTAGGAAGGTTTGAAGAATAATTTTACAATTAGATAACATTAAGCATGATGAAAGCTAGAGAGTGGAAAGCAGCCAGAATTAATTACTTACTTGAGGGTCTGCTCAGGCTTTCTCGACAGGGCTCATGCTGGCTTTATGAGGGCCGGTTAACCCTTAGTGTCCAACTCCAAGAGTTTAGTGCTACTGCAAGTTCTAGAATTGCCCTCCTGCGTGGAGAGCTGTGGGAGGAGGGAATAAGATTCTTTCTTCTTTGAACTCCCGTCTGCCCTTGCTCCTCCTCTCCAGCTCTGCCCTCCCAAGAGCAGCTCCATCTCATCATTGCTGTCATTCTCTCATTACATTAATCTGTTTCATCACTAACTGAGTATGATATTTCTAGAAATAAAACTATTTTGAGAACATTATAATTGGGTCTTCTAGCTCTTTACCCTTCTCTGGTTTCCTGAAAGCGGTTCAAACATGTCTGTTTGTAACAGATGGATAAATATTTGGAAAAATAAATGAATGACATACAAAATCAGAAATTCCTGTTGCTCCTTATAAAACATATATTTGATATTTATTAAATACTTTGCTATGCATAGGGAGTTATTTGGGGTTTATGAGAACATAACAAGGCATAAGATATGTACTTATGAATGTTAAGAACAAGTTAATGTAATTTTTTTAGAAAATGATATCATACATTCATAAAACAACACCAAAATCTTTATGCCATATTGAAAAATGTTACTCAGAGTGAGAAATTGAATAAATTCAAGGTAAAATTAATGACATAGGGAAACATAGGATAATATCTACTTCAGCACTGTGTTTTATATAAAAATCATCTTGAGATTAAAATCAATCTAAGAAGATCAAAAAATTCTAACATTGACAAGATATTAATGAAACTTCTAGTAAAACAGGTCACAGGTAACATTAACCAAATCCAAATATGTGGTTGAAAAATGTGTAATTTATGTTGAAAAAATATTTGAAGATGTTTCAATAAAAAGAAAATATATAATAAGACCATATAGAAAGAG
>PVKN010037800.1:0-11190 GCA_004027915.1 Capromys pilorides
AAGCCAGTCAGTAGGGTGCCTTTCCCACTGTCACCCTATAATTAAATGCACACAGTGCTTTTCATGCTGCATATCTTTAAACATGATCAGTCATTACATTTCTACAAAAGTATCAGCCCTCTATTTCTTCCTTGGTTGACCTCCACCATAATTCTCTACATCCTAAATGAGAGCTGAGATGGGCCTCATCCCTGGCTCTACCACTGAACAACTCAAAGTCCTACTGCTTTGTCATCATCCAGTGTGTTCTCGCCCATTCTGCCCCGCTCACATGCATGCCTTGCAATCGCCCCCATCTTTCTCCCCTTTACCAACCGTCCACACTCAGTGCCAGGTCAAATCCTATGCAACGCTCCAAACCTCACTTGGCCCAGCCAGCGTGAAGCGCATGAGTGATGCACTTTTCCCACAAGCAGGTCAAACTCTGCTGGAGAAGGGGATGTTGGGATGTCCTGGCTGCATCTTCTTTCCTTTAGAGCCCCAGGAAGCTCTGTTCAGCTCCCACTCTAGACACACATGCACCAGGATCCCTCACAACTCTTTCAGACCTCAGCCCAGGCAAGTCTTTCTTCTTTCTTTCTTTCTTTCTTTCTTTCTTTCTTTCTTTCTTTCTTTCTTTCTTTCTTTCTTTCTTTCTTTCTTCTTTCTTTCTTTCTTTCTTTCCTTTTTTTTACTAAAAGCACTGAAACAAAGATCTTATTGACAGCAGTGTATCTACTTTTCAATTTCATAATTTCAAAACTAACATAATTTTTAAAACTTTTAAAGTAAATTTGAAAAGACTATCAGAAGGTTTTAAAATAACACATAAAGAAAGATTATAGGATTCAGAACATGCATTTTGTTTGTGACAGGGTCTCACTATGTTGTTCACAGGCTGGCCTCAAACTTACAGCAATTCTTATGACCCAGTCTTCTGAGTGCTGGGACTACAGGCCTGTGTCACCATGCTTGGACAGAAGGGGATATTTTAGGAGAAAGTTTAAGTGTCAGAAATAGCTGTTAGACCTGGGAAGATAGCGCAGAAGTCCAAGCCCCTGCCTGAGTCTGATCACATGCCTGTAAATCCCAGCACTGGGGCGGCTGAGACAGGAGGATTGCTATGAGTCTAAACTGCAGCCAGACCCTATACCAAACAGAGGAAGAGAGAGAGAGAGAGAGAGAGAGAGAGAGAGAGAGAGAGAGAGAGAGAGAGAGAGAGAGCGCACTGGTAAAACATATAAATGGTCAAAATGTTTCACTTTTACAAAAAATCAGTTTGTAACTATGTGTAAGTATTCTGATAAAAAGACTAAATCAAAGAATAAAGAAATGTTTTCTATAAGACACTGGGAATAGTTAGTAAAAAAGATGCTAATGTTTCTTCTCTCATGCGGCATTGAGAATTGTTTGTCTAGAACAGACCAGGCAAAGCCCTGTCTGAAGGCAAGGATTAATTACAAGACAACAGCGAAGTACATCTCACTTGCAACATTTTAAATGAAGGGCTATGCATGATGGCACTCATCAATAAGCTGAGCAATGTGGAGGCTGCGGCCAGAGGGCCACCATGAGATCAAGGCTCACCTAAGATGTGGAATGAGTTTAAGGCCCAACTGATCTACAATAGAGAGACCCTGTCTCAAAAAATCAAAAGAAAACCAGTGAAAAATATTTTTTTGGAGGGAAGGGTCTGCAGGTTGTTCAGAGTCTCACTTCTAGATTGGGTTCATAGTGATCCACCTTTGTACAACCTCCCAAGAGCTGGGATCTGATGGGAAAAAAATTAAGTTAAAGAACACAATCTCGTAAAACTGTCTAGTGACATGAGAAATACCACACAGAACAAATTTTTCTTGTAATCACTGCTGAGCAATGGTCCAAATATGTTTTAATATTAGAATTAAACAACAGCCACTGGACATGGAGACACACCTGTATTTCCGGCACTCAGGAGGCTAAGACAGGAGGACTGCTGTGAGTTCAAGGCCAGAGTGGGTTGCAGAGTGAGTTCCATGCCAACCTGAATTACACAGCAAGAGCTTAACTCAAAAACAAAACAAAACAGTAAAGTGAACAAAGTGAAACGTTGTGAGAAACACCTGAGGAGGCTTTTCTAACTATGTAGTGACTTGCCTCTGTAGCCCTTTTGAAGTGTGAAGTGTGTGAGGATAGGCAGAGGGATTAATCAACAGGACAGATGGTGAATGTACATTATGAGATGAACATTCATATCTCCAGGAAGGAAGCTCCCCAGGTGCTTGACACTTTTACTGTCTGCCATTTGATGGGGAATTTTATTTACATGTAAGCAATACACTATTATGGCCTAGAAAAAAATCTGTCACACAAGTTAGCTAAAATACACTTGTACACTGGTATGAATGTACTAAGATGTCCTTCAAAAGTTGATATTTCTTCCATATTTAAGTTAGTGAAGGAAAACTATCAAAGTTTCACAAAGCGTTACCCTTCAGTATGAACTATAAAAAGCTGTTCAACATCTATAAACTTAGCTTTAAATTAAATTATACAAAAAATCTAGTTTCTATCGACTCAACTACTTAAGGATTTTCATAGTAACCAAAGATTTTACCATGAAAGATAACAAAAACATTTAAAATTCAATTTTATATAATTTTATTTGAACTTTAAAATTTAAACAACTTGCTGGGAACATAGTGAGGCAACATAATGATTTTTTTTATTTAAAACTAATTCTTGAGACAGGCTCACTATTTTTTTCAAGAGCAAGCAATAAATGTTAGCTTTAAAGAGTCAACTTAATGATTCTTTGTAACACAGGTTTGATTGTGTGAGCCTGCAGAGCCTCCCCACCTCTGGCCTCCCTGAGGAGGACGGAGTCTGTGTGTGCTTTTCTGTGTCAGCACCACTGAATTCAGTACAGTAGAGAGGAACATTTGATATTCATAACAATCCACCATCTGAGCAATTTTTTTCAAGACACACCATGTTGATTCCTCTTTTCTACTTCTTCAAGCTCAAACCTGCGCCGAGGTTCAGGTTCATGAAACTCTACTCTGTGTCCTTTTCCTATGGTTGAGACACTGTGGTTTTCCCACAAACGAGGCAGACCTTTTAAAAGAATAAGTAATTCCTATAATTTATTTAACTTTTCTTCTTGAAACTGTTGGTTCAAAAATGTGTCCATTGCCTTATGCTTGTCTACAGAAGGCTCTTTCCAGGTTTCTTCCCTGATTTCATGTAAGTCATTATTCCTGTAACCATCCTGCCCACTGCAGCCAGTTTTGGGGAGATAAACACTACTACTATTCCCACTATAGTCAGCATATTCACTGTTCTGATCAAGAGTCAAACGCTCCCATTTAACACAAGTATTTACATCATACCCATTTTGAATCTGACAGTCACCTGAAAATATTTGGTGATGAACTTGCTGGAGTATTGAACCTCTGAATATTTAAATGATAGCTAAAAGTGGAAAGAGGGGAACCATACGCTATGATGAAGGAATGCAATGATTCCTGTTCAGGCCTGAAAGAAGTGAACGAATTATCACAAAATGTGGGTATTACTTATCCATCGCAAGTATATTGGCCTGTTTCACCGCCCAAGTACTGCTGATAACCACAGTGTGATTGAGGAACAACATTAGGATGTTTGCTGGCATCATCACATTTTAAGATATCATTATTATGGACTTTATAATATGCAGTAAATTGTTCCTGAGAAGGTTCAAATTCCTTCCAACTCAATTCTGACTTGTCTTTTTCATTTTCAAGTTCTTCAATTTCTTGTAAAACTGATAATTCGGTGTCAATATCTAATATTTTGGTGTTGAAGTTTCATTTCTTCTCTTGTCTTCCTTTGCCATTTGTACCATTGTGAGCGTCTCTTTCATTGTGCCTTTCATTACAGTTTTCCAGGGACTTTATAAATAGGTCCTATAAATTCTTTACTTACATTATATATTTCATCATGTCTTGATAACAATGCAGGTTTTCCATCTTGTAAAATTTGTGAGCTGGTGGATTCAGTGACATCTAGTCCGCTACAAGGCATCTCATTATGCAAAGGTTTCTATAAATCTGTAGCTTGAGTTTTGTCCTCCGGAAGAAAATTGGCACTGCCATGATGTGGGAAAATACAAGCTTCTGCAGCTGATTTCAGTTTTCCATAGCGTGGTTCATTTGTTACTTCTTTTCCAGGTCCCAAGAACTTAGCTTCAACTTCAACATAAGGCATCTCCTATGACATCTACATGGACCTTTATCTCACAAAAAGAAAAACAAAATTCTCCTACAAGATAAAAGCCTCCGTGAAAGGGAAAGAAACACTCAAACACCATCGCACAGCAGAGTTGGAGGAACTAAATGCCTCGCCATCAGACTCTGAGGCAACAAACCGCACCTCCATATGCAACATGGCCCAAGTCTTCCTTTTGGAACCTCTCCTGAACCAATAGATGCAATGTATGGTGCTTTTAACAATAATAAAAAAAACTCCTGTTCCTGAATAGTCTGGACCTCAAAGCCCATGAAGTCAGAATATTTTCAGGCATCAGCCTTAGCATTGATCCAAGACAGGTCTGCTCTTTGGCAGCTATTGCTGGAAATCAGTCCTTTCACCATGTTACTTGGGATTTATTGCTCTTCCTCTGCATTTTGATAAATAGCCCTGCAGTGCCTTGGGATTCACTGTGCCCAAGCCTGGCTTCTCCCCTGGCAGAATTCTTGGTGTAAACTCACCAAGGTGTCTGTATTGTCCTTGCTGGTCATTCTGGGACCCAGAGTTTGGATCCCACCTATTCATCTCACCCCATATGTGCTGGCTACAATTTCTCATTCTTGAGTCTCAAAGTCTGACACCTGGAATGAACAGAGGAATGATTTATTTAGCTCAGCCTCTGCGGAAGTTTCAGGCTATGCCGAGGTGGCTCCAAGGCAGAGTCACACGTGGCATAGGTCAACTGTTTGTGGTGGCAGGAAAAGCAAAAGCAACTACAGCAAAAGGGAGAAGCAGCAGAAGGCAGGCCTCTTTTCTTCCTTTATGGTGTATGAGGCCACCATCCTCACATGGTGTTAGAAGACAAGCCCCTAAATGCAGCTTCATTGCAGAAAGGAACACAAAGTGACAGTGACACATCACGTGGTACCCAGTAGCCTGGCTGAGGAACAAAGACCGTGGAGCTGACTCAAGTAGATGGTGAGGCTTTAAATTTATTTATTTATTTATTTGTTTGTATTATGGCCAGCTCAGCCTGCCCTGAGAGTGGGGCTGGCACAGCATGTGGTACTGATTATCGAACCGAAGTCCCTTCAGTGGCCTAAGCCTTCCTAAGCAGGTGTTTCAGACCGCTGAGCCATCTCACCGGCCTGAGGCTTTAAATTTAAACAAAAATCTTAGTGCTGTGAAGGGCACAATGCCAAAAATGTTGCTGCTACAAATGTGTTCTCTGAGAGGGGCATTCGGAGCATTTTGAAGGCAGTCAAGGCAATGTATCTTTAACAGAAAGAAATTTTCTTTCTCAATTTCACCAATCTTACATACCTATATCTATTAATGTAAACAGATTTGATGATGAAAATATGTAATACAACCATTGTTAAATTTTTGTTCTTGTTTTGAAATTCTGTACAATATGTACTCTTGCTTGTTACTGTTTCTCTATCTTTGTTTCTGCTATTTTTACTCTTTAAAATAAAATTGTAAATAAAAAATTTTTTAAAAATACAGACTTTTTCAATGCACTTGGTCCACAGTCACACTATGCAGCTTGGTTTCGCAGTGATCCTCCTATTTTCAGCGTCCCTAGACTTGGGATTACAGGTGTGCACTTCCACATGTGCTCTGCATGACAAAAAGCTCCCCATGCCTGTGCTCATATGGACCCCATTACAGATGGCTCGACTGGCCACAACCTAAGACTACGCAGGTGTGCAGTGGCTGGTGACAGGTCGGTTCCCAGTGGAACAGGAAGCTTACTCAGGCCATGGTCCCTCTGCCAGTGTCTGCTCCCAGAGGACAAGGTCACTGTCCTAATCACCTTTCAGTGTTTGCCATGGGCAGGAGGAGCAGGATGCACACCCGGCAGCCCCAAGGCCCAGGCCTGGGTAAGAGTAGGGTGGAGTCCTAGTGCTGCATGCAGCTGAGCGCAATAAAAATATTCTAGGCAGCCAGGCGGGGCTAGGCCCTGAGGGAGGCAGTATGGAGGACAGGATGACTTTGCAACATTGGAAGGGACAGACCCCTGCTGGGGCAGGACCTCAGGACAAAAGAGCACATGAGTGCAGCCAGGTGCCTCCATGCAGACAGGCGTCCAGGGCGGATCTTCTAAACTACTCTCTCACCATGAGGAGCCCTGGAAGTCAACAGCGCAGCTCAGGTCCCCGCTTCTGTCCCTCGCTCTCACAGGAGCTTTCTCTTCTCCAATACAGATATTCTGTGCTTAACCTCCATTGTTTCTGTAATTCACTCTTCAGTTTTAGAGAACATGAAGTCATCCCCGGTATCCTTCTGGTTGGGAGGTTCAATGCCCTATACCACTCACAAGGAGTGGTGGCCTGGGCTCTGTGTGGGTCCCTGGCAAAGGCAGACCTAAGTGTGGGGGGCCCTCTGGGGCTAAATGTTGAATTCTTCCTCAAAGTTCTTTTGCTTGAAAAGGGACCAATGTCCCCACTGTAGTGAGAGCTTCATATTTACTGTGGCTTCATACAATTGGGAAAGCCATGGTCCCAGTTGTCTACTCCTCTGGATTTTGTTCATTGTTAGGCTTTGGTAGGGACTACAGTGTGGTGACTCCAGAATCGGCCTACATCCTGAGCCCCACTTCTCCCTTCCCAGAAAAATTGTGTGCCAAGGTCTCTGTCAATTTCCCAATCTGTTGTCCAAGTCAGCCTCCTCCTGGGCCAGCCTCTTGCAGTGCTGGGAATCCAGGAAGACCACTGCCCCTGGAGCTGGTTCTTCTGAGGCCTGGATCCACTTTCACTTTCACTTTCAACACTGAATTCCTCCCACAGCAAGTTTGGCTTCCTCAGCTGCCAGAAGGACACACTATCTCCTCTGCCCTGAGGGGATCCCTGCGAGCCAGCTGGACAGGCCCCTGGGCAGG
Organism: Capromys pilorides; assembly: GCA_004027915.1. Classification (NCBI taxonomy): domain Eukaryota; kingdom Metazoa; phylum Chordata; class Mammalia; order Rodentia; family Capromyidae; genus Capromys; species Capromys pilorides. The sequence continues at coordinate 7,073 of PVKN010037800.1, forward strand.
AAGCAGGAACAGCAGGCCAGGACAGCCCCACCCATACACTCAGAATGCCCACAAGGCTAGGCCACAAAACCCCTGAGTCCCAGCAAGTCCGTTCCTGAGTTCCTTTTTCTGGAGAAACACCAGGTGGGATCAAGGCTCTGGTAGGAGAGCAGACCGCAGGAAGGTGGGCCCTGGTGTGTCTGGTTGGGTGGAGACAGGCCGGGTTCTGACCCTGGGGATACAGCTGGGCGTAGAATGACTGGGGCACAGCCAGGTGGTGCTTGTAGCTTCAGTTCTGGAGCTGAGGGGCTCAGGTAGCCTTGTTCTATGGGCCTGTCCTGGTATCTGCCTTTCCTGTAGCAGGGCATGCTGCTTCCTCCTGGTTGTGGTCAAATTCCACTCTCTGCCCACACCCCACACCCCTACTTATCCTGTCTTTCCTGACTCTCACTCAGCAAACAGAAGACTTCTTCCTGAGTCTGGGTCAGTTGTGGGATAGGATCCTTTTCCCTGGGCCCTGTAAGTTGACCCTAGTAAATGACAGGCTATACAGCTGTTGGAAGGCAGCTAGGACAAAAAGAAGAGAGGGAGTTGACTGGTGCCCTAGGATGAAGGGTGAGGAGGAGGCCACTAGGGCCAGGAGCAGGGGCCTTCAGAGTGGACAAAGGATCCTGAGGGACACAGCCCACTGTGAGGCACAGGTTGGGCAGATGGGGTGTAGGAGCAGGCAAGGGCAGAGGTGAGCACTGAAGGGCAGCAGCTCTGTGCCCTTGCAATGCGGACCAAAAGCCCCGTTTCCGCTCCTCGGGACCCCTAGGCATGGATAATCGGATCAGGTGCCTGACGGGCTCTTTTGTCCTTTGCTTCTAGAGCGCAGCATGAACGCACTGTCAGAAGCCAGTGCCACCTTTGCCATCTCTCTGTTAAAGCTTCTGGGTCAGGACGACCCCTCACGCAATGTCTTCTTCTCTCCTGTGAGCATCTCCTCGGCCTTGGGCCTGGTCCTGCTGGGGGCCAAAGGCAACACGGCGGCCCAGATGGCTCAGGTAGGCTTTCCTCAACCCGTCTCCTCTAACATGAAGTTTTATGCCTTTTGGCTGCTTTGGGGAGTCAGGGGCTCTTGTCCAAATAATAATAATAAAAAGATGAAATTTTCCTGATACTGTATTTAGAAAATGAGCTGACATGGGGCGAGCACTATTGTGGGGTGTTGGCTAGGGCGTGGCTCCAGCACAGGACAGGAAAAGAGAGAAAGAGGATGCCAGAATTTCCAGATGCAGAACTCATTGAGATCTGTGTCATTTGAAGCTCAAGACCTTGCATCTGTCCTTATTCATTGCTGCATTGCTACTCGGTGAGTGACCAGCTAAAGGGGAAGGGCAGGACCAGGCTTCACACCTCTATTTTTTCTAGGTACCCATGTGTCTGTGGGCCACAGCAGGGCTCATCTCAAAGGTCCTAGCAAGGGTTCCGGTCCCTAAGGTATGTTAAGTTGGCTGAGAGCTGTGCTGAGATCAACCCACATGGCTGACCTCTGGCATCTGATCCTTGCACATACCAAGGCCTGAGGCCTTCTAATTTCTGTCACTCTCCTCTTAGTCTGAGTAACAGTGCGCAGAGGACCATTTTAGTAAGGCCAGCTATTTTTCTCCTGCCTCCTCACCGAGGAGGGCGCTTGGTGGGTGCCCAGAGAGGAAGCTCCCTTTGACACCTATGGTGTCTCAGCCCCCTGAGGAACCCTCTAAGAAGCTCTGAGAGACAAAGGCTCACTGCTCAGGTAAATTAAAATGAGCTCCCGGAAGTCCTGGTGCTTGCCCAGAACTCAAGCAATGAGGAGGCTGAGGTGTCAGGATTGTTATGAAATTGCCTCTGCTCTGGCCTACATAGCTAGATCCAGGCTCAAAAACTAGAAAGAAAAACAAATTCCTTTAATAACATGATTTTATGGAATAGTTGTGCAAAAGGGTTTGTTTGGTAAACTGGTTGTGATACCAGGGGACAGTATTAACAATGGGCATTGACTTTCCCCACAGGCCCTGGCAATGAATGACAAGGAGGACATTCATGGTGGCTTCCAGTCACTTCTCACCCAACTGCACAGGCCTGCTGCTCCATATTCCCTCAGCATAGCCAACAGGCTCTTCGGTGCAGAGAGCTGCAAATTTCTCCCAGTGAGTTGAGTTCCTCAAGGAAAGTTGATTTCAAATTTCAGATGTCCCAGAGCCAGAGCAAGGACTTCAGAGATCTTGAGAATCTAACGGGAACCTTGTTCCCTCTAATGACAGAGCTCTCTAAGGAAGCCTTCCATAATTCCTCACGTGAGGCTCTGTACAGTTCATCCATTCTTCTCCCATTCTTCCAGATTCAGCCCTTTGCTACCAAGAACATAGTGTTTGGAATCTCTTAGACTCAGGGTGACATCTCCTAAGCGACATGTATGTCTCTTGAAGACTACAAAGATCCAGTTGGTACTCAGAATACCCGGCAGTTTCCTGACGTTTAGTGCAGCTCCACGCCTCACCCAGTGTACCTCTGCCCACAGGCATTTCAGGAGTGTTGTCTGAAGTTCTACCAAGCCGAGCTGGAGCAGCTGCCCTTTGGGGAAGATCCAGAGAGCTCCAGGAAGCACATCAACACTTGGGTGTCCACCAAGACGGAAGGTCAGCGCTAGGGGTTCCTTGTGCTCCTTCCCTCCTTATCTCATTTGCCTTCCTGGGGCCAGGTCCTCTTTCACTTCCAGATCAGACAGTGACTTCTTTTGCCTGTGGACTCCAGCAGGCTGGAGGTTAGACCCGTTCACACCCCTGAGCGCCCCTAGGAACACTGCTATTTCTGTGAGCATAGGTGACAGTAGCAAAAGGCACACAATTTTCCCTTTTAAAGTTTACATTTATTTTCCTAATTTTTTGAATTCTTCGCCACTTGTGCACTCTCAAAGCAGAAATTAACACGAATGTACTTTGTTCATGAAAAATAGCCCACACTATCCAGGGGCAGAGGGCAGAATCCAGCAGGTCCACATTCTCTTCTGCAGGAGGCCTGGTGCTCTGTCTGGAAGATCCAACAGCAGTCTCCCTTCCTCCTCCTCTCTTTGTGCCCCTGCTCTGCTGTTCCTTACACTGAGTCCTGGCTGCCCAGGGCTGGCACTGTGTGTGAGCACAGAGGCACGGCGGACACGCTTCAGTTAACCACTGACGGGACTGCGATTCCCACCCAGCACAACTTTCATTTCCTGCCTCCTGGGTCTGCCACCTGTCCTTTGTTATAACCTGCTTTTCTTGAGTCACTCAGAAGCCTGTCGCCAGCTACATTGCAGCGATGGTCCACAAGTGGCCATGAGCATGAACAGCACCTCTAGTCACTGTTTTTGACCTGTTGATTCAGAACCATCCTAACTCGGCTAGTCTGAAAGCATTGTGTCTAAGCCTTCCCACACACTGTGCTGTAGCTCGTTCATCACGCTGGTTATGAGCACTCACTGAAGGCAGCCTCTGCTCTCCTCAACAGGCAAAATTGAAGAGTTGCTGGCCAAAGAGTTCATTGATGGGGCGTGCAGGCTGGTTCTTGTTAATGCTGTCTGCTTCCGAGGCAGTTGGAATCAGCAGTTTAACAAGTCAGACACCAAAGAAAAGCCTTTCAAAATAAACCAGGTAGGCAGAAGTTTAAGCAAAATCCTTTGATAAGGTAGTACAAGAAGGATATTTACCCTTTGCAAATGCGTTAAGTGATTTAAAGTTATTTGAAACTGTGTAAGCCTGAATTGATTTTTGAACTCAGGGGAATGATATGATCGGAGTAAGGAACATTTGTAAATTGTGTGCATGAGCAGCTGTTCCTCATGTCCAACAATTTCTCCTGCATATATTTGCTGCATCTTCAGTAAGGAAATGGAAGATTTTCCTGTAGATTGAGCTTACCTTGGTAGAAACAGTAAGCTATGTGTTGATATTTTGCTAGATGGATAGGACAAAGCACAGGGTGACATGTGAAAGCAAATCTTTGAACAAGTCATTTTATATTTCAAACAGTTATTCATTTCAATTGTTTTCAGTTAACTCAATTATTAATCCACTATTTTCTAATTTCTAATGTGAAATATGAGTGGGAAAGACCTACATACTAACCTTGACAACTTCAGT
>PVKN010037801.1:0-11180 GCA_004027915.1 Capromys pilorides
GTTATCAAAGGTGAACTGTGATAAAAGGGCCTTAAACACATTAACTCACTCAGAAAACAAGAAAGGTGATAATGACAGACACTAACGTATTATTTATACCCAAGTGACCAGGAGTAACCTGAGGTTTACTCTTTGCAAGTAGCTAAGAGGGAGAAAGAAAAAGGGAAACAGTTGACAGTATGAAAGAAAGAAAAAGAAATTGATTTTTATTATGTAGTATACCTGTAAGTTCTTTTTTAAAAACCCCAAACTGGAACACTCACTTTGAACCTGAGATTTCCTATAAAACACCGGTTTTTTGTGTTCTCATCATTCTGTTTTCCATTTCTGTACTCTATGGAGTGGAAGGAAAACATTTTCGATAAAGTGTTATGAAGGTTTGTCATGAATCTCATTTTGTGTTAAGGGAAAACGGACATTTTCAATTGGAGTTCTGGGGCTAAAAGCACATTGTAAAAAATGTAAATGTCTTAATTGTCATTCATTATGCATCTTCCCAGGTACATTATTGTACATAATTATGCATATGTCTCTAAAAGGGTATGACTTCTAAAGTGACCATAGTTTCCAAATCCTAAACAGAGAAACAGAAATGTGGTGGAACAAGTATATTGTATGTTTTGAAATATTAGCTGTCCTAGGAAAGCTCAGGTGTCCTTTGGCAGTAGCTGCACATGCACTCTGTAACTAATGCAAGGAAGGATGGGCCTGTTCTTCAGACGGAAAAGGCCAGCGCCTTGGAGTGACCTTGGAGCCACTGGGTTATTGTTATGTGCCTTTTGCACCTGGGGAGAGTGAGGGAGGCTGAGGAGAGAAGCTTTAGCCAAAAGTAAACAACAGCTTTTCCATTTGGAAGAGGAGGGGTAGCTCTGAAGGGTAAGCAATCTCTTGTGAACACCCTTCCTTAGGTTGGGGGCTGGGGCTTTGAGTATGTGCATGGGCATCTAAGAAGTTATGGGCTGCATTGTGTCCCATAAGTTTATACACTGAAGTTATAACTTCCAGTAACTCAGAAAAATATGGCTGTGCAGCGATTCTTCCCTATTAGTGGGACATGGATTCTAGTCATCTCTAGAGATACTAAAATCATCTATAACTCAAGTTCATTAACTAAAATGGTGCAGCATTTGAATAGAACCTACCTATGTCCTGTCTGCACTTTAGATCATTTCTAGATGACTTGTAATACCTAATACAATGTAAGTTATATAATTTTTTTAAAAAAATTATGTATTTGGTACAGGGTCTTACTGTAGTAAGGCTCCTATACCAGCTGCACCAGTGCTGGAATTACAGGCATGCACTGCCACGCCCGGTCTTGGTAGCCAGCTTGATGGGGCTGGCATGGCATGTAGTACCTGCAATCAAACCTGAATCCTTGCACTTACCTAGTCATGTACTTAAACCACTGAGCTATCTTCACAGCCCATAAATATTTATTATACCATATTGTTTAGGGAATTATGACAAGAAAAATATCTGCATGTGTCAGTCCAATGTGAATATATATATATATATATATATATATATATATATATATATATATATATCAGCAAAACAAGAAACAAGCCCTGCTGACAGAGACCACCTAGGCTATGGTGCTTCATTTTTGTAGCTTTAACAAATCAACATACAAGCATAATGTCACTTGGACTGGGGGTAGAAAGAGTCCTCTGAGAATCACAAGGGCCTGGTGGTACTGTTGTCTGATTTTTGGAGCAAACACAAAGGAGAAACTTATAAGAAAAATAAATGATAATCTCCAGGACTAATGGGCCTTGAGTTTTCTGTCCTAGTCCTAGTTTCTATCCTAGTTTTCTATCCTGGTCCCAAGCTTCTCAGAATGACTTGGGCATCACATGTATCTAGTGTGAGGCCAGGACAGGGCTTAGGGGGAAACAGCTTATACAGACCCTGAGAAGGCTCATGTGGAAGATTTCTCAGCTCATGCTGATGGAAGTTATCCTCCAGTAGTTCCAGAGAAGGTTACAGTTTCATTAAACATCCTCTCCAACTGATGCCCCAATAACTACGTATGTGAGTTTGATCATCCATAAGGATACCATTCAGTTATGGATAGTTGTCATTCCTTCCTCTATTCTCAGCTTTTCTGTTTTCTAAATGGGTCTCAAGTTAACTCCAATACCCTTGCATCGCTGAACTCTCCATTACAGACCTCTTTGTATAGGTCTGTATTTTCAGTCTGGAAAGGCAAAGGCCTAGATCAGAAATAATCCTCCTTACTCTTATAAGAGGGAAGCAAATAACAATGGTATTGATACTTCTCATGTTCCTCATGCATGTGTCCTCTGCATTAGGGCTGCTCTAGCTACCATAGGTGTATTCCCTCATTTTCCCCTCACTCCTGATATATGATGAACAAACTCTTATCATCCACACTTTGTTAGGGAAGTGAAGTTCAGAAAGTAAAATAACCTCAGAAAGTTAAAGAGCCAGCAAACAGAATGACTGTATGAGAAGCCAGGCCTGCATGACTCACATCTTAATAATCTTAATTACCTTGTATGACATTTCCTCATTTGAATGATATAAATACTGTAGATAATGTGGGAATTACTCACTAAGTCCTAAGATGCAAAACTAAGAAGACAAACTCTTTCCCAGAATGCTTTGGGCACATCCTGAAGCCAAAAGGATGCCCTTTAGGACAAAATCAGGGTAGTTGTATTTTGTGTGTCATAAGGAATGGAAATGCTTATTATTTTAACCTCAAGCTGTACAGTCTAAAAAGACTGACTCAAGAAGGATCTGCATGAGTCTTTAGACACCTAATGGCCTATAGGGTAGCAAAAGCAATGAAAGCCGACCCAACTCACCAGAAATTTACTGCTCCTTAAGAGTGCAAATGCAGTCAAGGTGGCACATGCTTTGACTTTGGCCTAACATTCTGTCAAGCTCAAGCCTCGCTTTAGAAATTTCTGAGTGAGTACTTGCCATGGTCCAAACGATGTTCTGTGTCATTCATTCTTTACAACAACCTCGATGTAATGACTGGCATTATATCCATGTCAGATAAAGAACTTGAGCCCTAACAGGAAACCGACTGTGAGGTATTCAGTCCTTTCAATGACACTGTTTGTGTGTTGGTTGGTGATCAAACCCAGGGTCTTGTGTATGTAAGATAAGAGCTCTAATGCTGAGCCACATCCCCAGCCCCTCAGTGACATTTTCTGAAGGGCAACATTAGTTACTTTATAAGTACAGTTGACAAAGGATATTCAAATATGTAAATGCAATTTGATATGGCAAAATATTGTAGTTGCTTAGGGTGGTGAAATCCTTTTGTTTAGTGGCCTTGCTCTGAGATCATTGGAGCTGCTGATTGCTTGAGATCATAGCATGAGTGACAACTGGAAGAGGTTTACGCAGAATTCAGAAAGGTTAGGGTAAGCCCTAAGTTTTGGATGCCCCTTCAAGAAAAGAAGTGGACAGGTACACTTTCCTACAATTCATCACTCGGAGTCCATGGACTGGGTGACTAGGATGATCTCTTTCTCATGTGAAGTCTCTCAGTAGGAGAAATTAGGCCTCATATCCCACTTATATAACCCACAATGCAACTCCAAAGCCAAGAAACAGGCAAAAAGGGGCATATATGTATGACAGAACTGTGGCTTCAGCTCTGTTCTTATGTTCACATGTATTGTCTCATTTGACTTCTTGTGGCAGGCTGCACTTTGCTCCGATCTTCAGATCCACTGGGGGTAGAAATCCCAAGCATAGCAACAGTGTCCAAGCAGAAGCAGCAGTCAAATGTCCTTACCTAGCAGAGGAAATGCATGAGCACCAATTATCAACCTCAGAAGCCAAATCAGAAGTGGGATCTAACGTAACAGGCATCACTGGGGTGGTGAGGGACGGCAACGAGGTGTGGGCAGGCTCTGCCATGCAAGAGTTTGTGGCAGACCAGTGCAAAGCTCGATCCAGCTGGATACACCTCAGCTACAAAAAATTGCTGGCAGAAAATCGGACCTGATTTCCCTTGGAAGTGACAAAATTGCCATTGAGTGAGAGCATACAATATGCCAGATGCTATGCTAAGTGTATATTAAGTCATTTGATTTTATAAAGAGATAAAAATATAATAGTCTAGTTACAATTTTATGCTCCATTTTGAAATTGGACAAATTGAGGCTGAGAGTGGTTAATTCACTTTGCAATATAACAAAATTTCAAAGTAGCAGAACTAGAATTCTAATCTTAGTATGTGGATATTTTGAGTCCACAATTTTTTTCATTTCAGTTTTCATTAGTGCATATTTGCAGCATACAATGGCCACATTCACTCTGTGGACTTGGTACATGTATGTAACATATTCTAATTCTTCTTTTTTTAAATATGCTTTTCCTCTCCCCCTCCATCTCTTGCAAAAGATCTATCTTCTTGTTTCCTATTATATACATTTTATTTTGCTCTTTAACTTATTTGTATTTTATGTTTCTCTTATAAGAGAAATCATGTGGTATTTATGCTTGTGTATCTGATTTATTTCACTTAACTTTATGATTTTAAGGTGCATGCATATGGACTCCAGTGTATCCTTCTTAATGACAGTGTGGTACCCCTCTTTGTATAAATTCCTCATTTATTGATTCACTCATCTGTTGATGGACATATAGGTTGTTTGAAAAATTTAGCAATTCAAACTGAGATGCTGTAAACATGAATATGGAAAACTAGTAATAGATATCCCATCAGACTCAGCTATTCTTTCTTGGTATCTTCCAGAAAGAGTTAAAGATATCATATTACAAAGACTCCACATATTAACCCATTAGGTCAAGGAATAGCAAACTTTTTCTCTAAAGGGTTATATAATAAATATCTTCAGGCTCACTGACCAAATGATCTCCACCACGGTAACTCTACTGACATAGTACAAAAGCCACCAAGAATAATACTGTATGCAAAGGAGTGAGCCGGGCTGTGTTTATCAACAGAAGGTGCTCTGGTGTTAGAATTAGGTTGTCCTTGAATCACAGACGGAGTCTACAGTAAGGAAAAGGCGCTGAGCAGAAGCCTAGATACAAGTTGCAGTGATGCCCTTAGCTCTTTTTGGGAACTTGGCCAATGTATACGATTTCTTTGTGCCTTACTTTTCATATTTATAAAGAAAAATGAAAATTACTTATCTACACATCTCACTGAAAATATTTTCAGGAAGATGGGAAAACATGGGTGGGCTGTACCATAAAAACAAGGGAGTCTTACATGATTACATTTCTTTCTACAATTGTGTGGCTTCCTGGAGCTCTGGTGGTGTTGGAGGAAGCAGATGCCCTCGTAGCTTTCCCGCAGCAGCAGGTGAGTCGGTGGCACTTGCATACCGATATGAAGTCAATCCCTATGGCAACAAACAGACTCAGAAGCAGCTCCCACGCTGTGTGAAAGAACAATGGGAAGACAGCAAACTGGAAAGTGAAAATCAGACAAGATGGGGAATTGCAAAAGGAGTCAGTTGTGCTCAGCTTGAGTCAGTGGCTAATGCTGGTACCCAGATAAAGTGCCCGTGCTGGTAATGTACGTCCCAGTGATAGAAGTTGTTTACATTGGACAACACTGCTCTTGCTTCGCTGGAACCTATGCTTGGGACACTGTTAAAGAGTCAAATAATATGTTCCTTCCTGACAAGGAGTTTGTCAGTGCTGTCACTTCTGGACACTGGGAAGAATTTCTCCAACTAGTCCTAAAGTTCCTCGTGAGGGAGCGGCTTTACCAAGGACTAGCAGACTCAGGCTGGAATGGTTCATGGTTATGAGCCATTTGGTACAACTCTTTAGATGTCCAGTGGTGAAAGTGAGACTCAAAAGGAGGCTGCCTGAAGGCTATCAGATGAGAACAGCAGGAACTGTGCTAGATCACAGAGCTTCTCCTTCCTGTGTCCAATGATTGATCCCATATCTGGAATCTGATATGTCTTCTTCAGTTCATAGCTATGTACTACAGCCACACCTCCTGCAAAACCTTGGTAAGGGTAAGAATTCCCTTCTTAATCATTTTTGCCAATCTTCAGTTCAAAGCCAGTTACTTGGCCACCTTCCCTCTGAAGCAATGAAGAAAAAAGCCCTGTACAACTCCAGGTTCCCATAAAATAGTTTATGCAATGACTCTGCAAACAGCATCTTGTGCTTCTGTGTTTGTTTCCAGTCATTCTTGCTTAGGGTCAAGTTGAAAGTAGTTAAAAATGTTCTTCAATCTATTCTAAGAGAATGAGAATAAGTGTAATCTATTGTAAGGCACCCTTTCCAAAGTATTCTGTCACTCATAATTGCTAGATCCAACCACTGGGCAGTAGTTTTCAATTAATGCTTTGTAAATCTGGCCATTGAAGTTATCAAACAATAAAGTATTTTCTTCTAGCCATGCCAGTTTTAGAAGAACTCAAACAACAAAACCTCTGGGTGCTTGGATATGGCAGGTGATGAGAGTTAGCTGTTTCCCTAATTAGCTTCTAGACATCTGCTCCTATTTGCACAGAGCTTTGTATTTTTTAATGTTTCCTGGCACATCATTTCCTCCACATTACTAGGGTGTTCAGTTTTATCCTATGCATTATACATAGGAGGCAAGAACATATTAAGTACAGTAGCAAAAAGATGGGATTTGGTATCAGCAGAGTACAGAACACAAGTACCAGCTCCCCTGTTTCTTAGTTCCATGACTGAGAAAGATTGCCTGAACACTTCATTCTCAGTTTTCTTATCTAGAAAGTGGGAAAAATAGTGGAGCCCACTTCTTTTGAATTATGGGTACATGAGCTAATGCAGGCAGCACTTAGCAGATGCATGTTTCCCCATTTCTGCCACTATTTCCTTGGGAAACCTAGGAAGAGTAGTGTACTACTTACTTTCTAGGATACAGGAAAAATGTGCAATATTAATTCGAAAGCCATGAATAATATTCGATGAAAGTACAGAACTGCTGGTTGTTAGTGCACACACACACATGCCACGTTAAGCATACTTAAAGTCAATTTCTCCATCAAAAATTTCATGCTGTGAGAGAAATTTTTTCTCTCAGCCAAATGTCTTCCTGTCTGCACTGTAACTGGTGCGTTTTATTATTGCTACATTATTTCCTACTGAAACATCTTTCCTCTGGAGCATGTGATGTTATTTATAGCTACTGACACAACAATTTTTCCATATTTTGTCAATTAAGCATGTCATAGATTTTAATATTTACAGACTTGTATGGTTCACTGAACTAATTGCAAGAAAAAGAATATAATGGCATAGGAACAAAATAAGACACACTACTTTCAGCACCAAAGAACTGGAGGTAGAATCTTACCCTGTTCATTTCATTAGTGAATATTAAATGTAATTATGAGGCTTGTAATGAATGCACGGTTAACTTGGGTAAGCATTTAGAACAAAATTTAATATTTAAATATTCACTATCTGAAACTACAACTTTTGCATTCATGCTTGTCAGTTCCTTCATAACACAAGACTTGTCTCAGGATGCAGATAGTGCAGCATGCTTTTGGAAGGTAAAATTACTTATTGCCAAGATCTAGGTAATCCAGAGATAAACCCATTTGGATTGGTGATATTGGTATATGAACACACACAAGGCTTGGAAAGCCTTGATTTTGGTGTTAGCTTTGATGGTCTGAATGGTGTAACCCCACCCTCATTTATTTTAAAATCCTAACTCCTGTACCTCAGAGTGTAACTATACAGTAGTTCTTCATTGTCAACGGTTTTACTTTCCTCAGGTTTGGTTTTCTGTGATCAATAATGATCTATAAATACTAAAGGAGAAATCTAGAAATGAACAATTCATGAGATTTAAATTATATGCCATTCGGAGGGGTATGATGAAGCATTGTGCTGTCCTGCTCCACTCCACACTCCACTGTACATACTACCCTTCTGTTGTTCACCGAAAGAATCATCCCCTTGCTTATCGGATCAACTGCTGTGGTACCATAATGTAATACCCATGTTCATGTAACCCTTATGCAGTAACTAAAACTAGGTCATAATGTCTACATCATTTACCTCACATCTCCTCAAATATGTATTGCATCTTCTCACATAATTTAAAAAGGTCAATACAGTATAATAAGATATTTGGAGAGATAAAAGTGATCATATAACATTGTAGCATATTACAATTGTTCCATTTCATCATTGTTATTAATTTCTTGCTGAAAACCATCCCTAATTGTAGTCGCCATCATGGAGTACCCGTGGTTCCAGGGCCAGCATGGCATGTGCTACTGGGAATTGAACCTGGATTGTTGTACTTGCCAGGCAGGTACTTATAGGTTGGGTGGTTTTGAGCTGAAAGAAGCAGCATGATATAAGACAAACAGTAGCATCCTTCCAGAAAGGAAGGGTTTAGTGCTATCCACAATTTCAGGTATCCAGTGGGTGTCGTATAATATGTTCATTATGTATGAAGAAGGATTTTAATAGAGGTAGTTTATAAAAATGAGTTCTTATGCATGAGCCCTAATCCCATGGGATGAGGTCTGACAAGGAAAGGTGATTAGGATACAGACACATGCAAAGAAAGCTATGGGAGAAGATAGCCATCCATGAGCCAAGGACACAGATTTTAAAAGAATTCAACCTTGGACTTCTAGTCTCCAGAAATGTAAGGAAATATCTCAAAGTTTAAGCCAGCCAATCTGTGATGTTTTGCTGGGGAATCCTGAGCAAACAAATACATAAGCCCCGTCACTGATGGCTTGATTACCCCAGCTGAGGCAGAGAATCACATAAGTTTTATGTGCCTGTATCCTACCTCACTGACTCAGTTCTTGAAGAGTAAGCTGGCACAACACTCAGTGAACCCCAGCTGAATGCCTGCCCCTTTGCAAATGGAGGGCTAGAATTTTTCCACACATACATGAGGCATTGAGCATAAAGAAAGTTTAGATCAAAACCATAAGTATCCAAAACATAGGCTAAGAAGACAAGGACGTATCAGAAGTCTAGGTAAGCAGAAGGCTAACATGCAGACAAACAAAGACTTGTTGTAAACAAAGGCTCAAACTATATACTTAAATTAGTGAGGTCTGCTTCAGTAAGTATTCACCCATATTCTCTGGTAGATGTATTATTCTTGGGTTGGGTGGGTTTATTTTTTAAATCTCTATTTATTTATTTGGTACAGGATCTCACTATGAAGCCTAGACTCATAGTGATTCCCCTTTCTCAGCCTCCCCAGGGCTGGGATTATAGGCATGTGCCACCATCCCCAGTTTTAGTCACCAGCATGGAGTACCCGTGGTTCCAGGGCCAGCAAGGCATGTGCTACCAGGAATTGAACCTCGATTGTTGTACTTGCCAGGCAGGTACTTATAGGTCAGGTGGTTTTGAGCTGGAAGAAGTAGCATGATATAAGGCAAACAGTAGCATCCTTCCAGAAAGGAAATTTAGTCTCATAGTGCTGACTTCAAATTGGTTAGTAGCCCATTGTTTTGGAATACATTGGGTGCTGATTTACAGTGAGTCAAGTGTTGCCTAAGGAACTAGAGACACAAACTTATGAGCTAGAGGGAGAGGGGGATAAAAAAGTTGCAGAAGAGGTTAGTTGCAGTAGAGGTGTAACAAAGGAAATGGTGAGGGTATCTATGTAAGGTCTGTGATGGTTAATCTTGATCGGCATGAAAGACTTAAGATATTAATAACACACTTCTGTGTGTCCGGGTGGATCATAGGGGCATGGCCTGGGGGACTACACATTGGTGCCAGCCTCTTTCTTTCTGGTTTTATCCCTGCTCTTTACTTTCTAGATGCCACGAGTTGAGCAACTTTGCTCCACCATGCCTTTCCATCATGCTGTTTTTGCACTGGAGCCAAATGACCACAGACTGAAACTTCCAAAACAGTGAGTTACAGTCAACTTCTCCTTTAAGTTGTGGATGTCTCATAGTATGTCCCAGCACCAGGAAAGCTAGCTGATATAGGGTGCACTGAATAAACTCACTTGATGAAAATCCAAAGTACTAGACAAAATAGACATATCTAAAGTTCCACTAATCTGGAAGTATTATTATTGCACGCGATTAGAGTGAAATCAGATCAAAATCTAAGAGAAAGGGGAATTGAGTGTATTTTATCATTCCATGAAAACTTAGCTCTCAGGTTTTTGACTTCATAGGGTGAAGAAGCAGAAGCAAAAGCCCAAGGCCTTCCTTAGGGGAAAAACTAATACAGGACTCTTCCCTTTATTAAGCATGTACTCCAAAGGATTGTACTCTGATGGAAAGTAGGAACAAAAGGTATTCTCATCCAGAGTAAAGCACAAATAGTAGAAATAAAAGAAAGGAAATGCCTCACTGAGAATCGTGGTTGTGGGCTTGTCCTCACATAGAATTATAGGCTGGGTTCACACTGTTTATACTGTCAAGAAAATATCAAGCCCTGAACTTGATTGCAAATGATTAGAACAAATAGAATAATTTGATAAAGTGCAAAACACAAAGTCATCATTTACATATACTACAATGAACTGTATAAAAACAAAATCAAGAAAAGGATAACATTTAAAATAGTGTAAGAAAACAAATGCTTAGAATTAAATTTAACTGAAGAGGAGAAAGATGGGTACACTGAAAGTTCTGGAACACTGATGATGGAAATTGAAAAGGTTAATTAGAAATACATGAGGAAATAACCTCTGTTCAAGTACTGAAAAATGTAATATTGTTAAAATGCCCATATTATTCAAAGTGGTCCTCAGATTCAGCACAGTGCTTATTAAAATTCCAATGGCATTTCACAAAGAAAAAACCTGCATAAAATAAGTGTGGTACAGCTACAGATTCTGTATCACTAAAATTTGGCAAAAAGAACAAAGCTGAAGGTGATATATTGTTTGATTTCAAAATATGCTATGAAGTTATAGGAATCAGAACAGCATAATACTTGAATAAAAACAAATATAAACACCAGTGTAACAGAATAGAGAACCAAGAAATAAATCCATGCATTTATAATCAATTGACCTTCAACAGAGGCAAAAAGAATACACAGTGAGGAAAAGACATTCTCATTTGGTTTTGAGAAAACAAAATCCACAAGCAGATGAATGAATTTACAGCTTTTCTCATACCACATTCAAAAATTAATTCAAAATGGACTGAAGAGTTGATACTTTAAAACCAGAAGAACAAAACAAAGAGAAGCTTCGTTTT
>PVKN010037802.1:0-11167 GCA_004027915.1 Capromys pilorides
CAAAGACAAAAACCACTCGATCATCTCTGTAGATGCAGAAACAGCATTTGACAAAGTCCAACACCCATTCATGAAGAAAGCCCTAAAGAAAACTAATACAGAAGCTCTTGATCTCAACCTGATAAAAGCCATCTATGACAAACCAACACGCGTCACCATGCTAAGTGGACAAAAACTTAAAGCTTTCACTCTAAAATCAAGAATAAGACCAAGATGTCTGTTGTCACCACTCTTCTTCAGTATAGTTTTGGAAATATTATCCAGAGCAACTAGACAAGAGAAAAAAAAATAAGATTAGGAAAGGAACAAGTTAGATTATCGTTATTTGTAGATGACACGATACTCTACATATCAGACACCAAAAACTCCAGCAAAAGACGTCTAGATTAAATAACAAAACCCAGTAGTGTAGCTGAGTACAAAGCCAACACTTAAAAATGAACTGCCTTCCTGTACACAAATAATAAATTCACTGAGAAAGAAACTAGAGAAACAGCACCTTTCACAATAGAATCCAAAAAACGCTTCAGAATCAATCTAATGAAGGAAGTGAAAGATCTATACATTAAAAAAGACAGTATTCTGAAAAAGGAGGTTGAAGAAGATATCAGAAAATGCGAAGCTATTCCTTAGGCTTGGGTAGGAACAACCAATATAGTGAAAATAGTCATGCTTCCAAAATTGCTATACAAGTTTAATGCAATCCCCAAATTCCAAAAGCATGTCTCATAGAGTCAGGGAAAACAATCTTAAAATTGATTTGAATCCAGAAAAGACCTAGAATAGCAAAACTGATTCTGGGCAGCAAGGCAAGGCAGAGGGTGTCGCCATTCCTGAGTTGTTATGCTACTGCAAAGCTACTGTGGTTAGAAATTGCATAGTATTGGCAAAAAACCAGACTTGAGTTCAACAGAACAGGTTAGAAGGCACAGAAAGAACTCTAAGTATGCTTAGCCACCTTAGCTTTGACAAAGGAGCCAAGCACCTTTACTGGAATAAAGATAGCCTCTTTAATAAGCAGTGCTAGACAAAGTGGCTTTTCACATGCCGTAGGTTAAAGCTAGAACCGTATCTTTTACCATGCATGAAACTACAATCAGAATGGGTCAAAAATCTAAATGTTAAAACAGAAACACTACATCTGCTGGAATATAGAATAGGTAGAACCCTTGAGACATTAGAACGAAACCTCAGTCACACAGGAATTAGCCCAAAAAGGCAACGACTGAGATCTCATCTTTTTAAAAAGCTTTTGTCGCAGCAAGAGAAACCACCAGTAGAGTGAAGAGACAAACCACAGGGTGGGAGGACGTTTTTACCGGTTGTTCCTCAGACAAAGCACGAATAAAGGACTCAAAAAGAAATTAGACGTCCCAAATGTGAGGACACAGTCCAAAAATGGGCATCAGGAATGGAGAGACACTTCTCAGATGAAGAAGTCCAAACAGCAAATAAATTTATGAAAAGATGTTCGACATTACTGGCTATTTGAGAGATACAAATTGAAATCGCTCTGAGATTCCATTTCATTCCAGAAAGAATGGCTAGTATCAGGAAATTGACAAATGACCAATGCTGATGGGGAGGTGGGAAAAAAGACGTCTCCTTTGTTGGTGGCAGTATAGGCTGGTACAGCCATCTGGAAGTCAATGTGGAGATCCCTCAAAAACTTAAAACTAGGGACTTAGTTCAACCCAGCTATTTCCCTTCTTGATATCTTAAAGAATTAAAAGCCTCAGGCCACATCAATATATACGCCATAGTGTTCTTAGCAGCACAGCTTGCAATAGCTAAATCTTCGAAACAGGCCAGATGTCCATCAATCCAAATGAATGGATAAAGAAAATGTGGATTTTTATATAATGGAGTCCTACTTTGTCATGAAGAAGCATAAGCTCGAGACATTTCTAGGTAAATGGATGCACCTTGAGACCGAACTCTTCAGTGAAATAGATCAGGCACAGATACCTAAGTATCGTGTGATTTCTCTCATGTGAGAAAGCAGAAATTTAACTGAGGCTCAAAATGTATAATAGATATTGGGAAGAGGGAAAAAAATGTTCAAGTGAGGAGGGGAATAAGGGGACGGGGTGAGAGTCAAAGAAAGATAGGACAAGAGGAAAAGAATGGAAGCTAAGCTTGTGTAAATAAGGAATGAAACAGGGGGAGGGCAAGATCTGTCCTCCGCAGGCGCCACTTCCCTATGGTGAATGTTATCGGCACAAATACGATGTCCTAATAAGAAATAAATACAAGTTTAGAAATGAAGAAATGTGGTGTGTTTGAGGTGGGGTCTGGTTGAAAGGGGAGGGTCACAGAGGGTGTCTTTGTCCACGTCTGGCCCGCTCCTCCCCTTCCTAGCATCCGCGGTGTGGATGGCCTCCTCTGGGAGATTCTTCTGTCACGTCTGTGCTGCCTTGGAGCCGGCCATGCCCTGAGCCCCCAGGAACTGTGAAATAAGGCTCTCCTTCAAGTCGCAGGTGTCAGGTATTGTATCCCAGCGGCGGCAAAGCGGATAAGAGCAAGCCTGGAGGCCTGAGGCGCTCAGGAAGTGGGGTCTGCTGACCCCCATTTCCTCTCCTCTGTTTCCTCAGCCCCACCTCCACCATGTGGCAGTGGACGTGCCAGAGAACCCATCTTCGCTCCAGGCCAGCTGCGTGGATCCTCCGGTCCTCTTCCTTGGGCCCGCACATCTGTTTCAGAGAGCGGTCTTGTGCCTGGACGCAAGCTGTTGGTGGGAAGCAAGGGTGAACACCGACTCCTCTCAAATGCCAAACAGGATATTTGAACAGACTGAACATGGCAGGGGCAGCAGGGTGGCCCCCTCTGGGAGCGTGTGTCTCCTGGGGCCTGGCTCATCACCTGGCCTGGCCTTCGGGTCAGACAGCACCTTGGTTCTCTCTGCTGCTCCTGCTTGCCTTCACCTTGGGCGCAGTTTCGCCTGCTGGCAGGGCAAAGCAGCAGAGAACAAAGATGCCAGCCTGGCATCCGTTGGTGCACAGCAGACAGCGGAGCTGAGGGCAGGGGGCTGTGTGGTCCCTGGAAACACGCACTGCAATACCCCACTCGCTCCTCTTCTGTGCTTTGTGAAAGTCCCTGAGAGCTGGACTCTGGGGGGAGATGCTGCACTCTGGAACCAGAGACAAAGGTGGCCAGACACCACTCTAATGAGGTGTTAATTACCAGTGAGAATCCCCACCTGGCTACAGAGGCAGAAACAAGGGCACTGTTGACGGTTGGCCGCAGCTCTGACAGGGAGGTTTTCTGCTTTCCTTCCAAAGAAATGGCCAGCACCATGCCACCCCCATTGCTAGGGTGATTCCAGTGTCCCCCAGCAATGACGTGTTCCTCAGGGCTCCGAGCAGCAGGAAGGAAAGGAAGGGGGGATCGGTAAGAGAATGTAAATTGCCCCGAAGCTGTTCATTGCTAATTCTATGGAAATACAGTCATGGCCTCTGACTTTTCTTTCTGTCCCTGGAAGCACTGGAGTTGACTAGGGAAAGCACAGCTAGCCCCTCAGTGCTTCTTCAAAGGGAATAAGGAATTGAAAGAAAGCACTTTATTGCTGAAATAGTAGAAGAATAAATTTAGACTGGATATACACCTCCATGGTCAAAGCAAAGCCACCCACTAAATATAAAGGACATTCTTGATATTCAGAAAGACAGGGATGTTAAGCTCAATTACCTATGTTATAGAGTAATAGTATCATGAAGCTTCTCCGCTGGAGGGTTGAGAATGTAAGTTAACAGACCAAAAATTGGAGAAAAAGAAGGGCTATGAGGATAGCCATCATTTTGGCTCTAGCCCTTCAAGGTCAGTGAGGACTCAGGACATAAGAGAACCTGTGCTGTAACATCCTATAACTCAGTGGTTTCCCAAATTTTCTGTTCAAGGAGATTATAGGGCCTCAGAGGAAAAGGATAAACGAAGTACAGTGTGTCTAGGAAGAGTCACCTAAGGAGAAAACATTCTCTCAGGCTTTCACAGAGAGCAAACTGGTCAAGCAATGGTCGTGACTCATCCCGATGGCTGACACTGACAACAGTTCTACAAAGCACTGTATATGGTTCCAAAGTTAATCCTGAGGAGATTTGACCTTGGAAAATTGAAAAGATGAAAGTTTTGTTAAACAGGTTGTGCTTTAACTTGCCCTCAATCACCCAGCAGAAAAGCTTAATTACGAGGCATAAAATGCAGAGTTAGATTAGTATAATGAGCTGTAAGAGGCTTAAATCAACAGCCTTCAACATTGCCAGTTTCACCGGTAACCCACTGCAATTACAGAACATTGGACTATGTACACAACTACTTCCTCTTCGTATAAAGAGAAGAAAAATTTTTTTCTTTCTTTCCTTACCAATATTGATTAGAAAATTTATCACGTCTGCACCCTGTGCTCTGTATAACTACTGTGAGGACAACAATATGCAATGTGTCAATTATTGCGAATGTACTACTAACATATTTTGAAACTTTCATATTGTTATCTCTTATTAAAAATAATAATAAAAAAGGACATTTGCCGGCATCAGGAAGAGTGAGCTGTCTTCCTCTCCAAGGGAAGTGGTCTCTGGCAGAGGGAGATGCACAAAGCCAAGTTTTGGCCTCGGTCAGGGCAAGAAGAGAAGACCACCGCAAGGACTTTCACTCCTGATGGACGACTGATGGGGACCTGTAGGAAAGGCAAAGAGTGAATTTCATTCTAGTGCCAAGCTTTCCAGAAGGCTGTGTACCAGGCCTAGGAGCACAAAGTGTAGGATGGAGGTCCCCTGCACAACGGGGCTCCTTGTCCGAGGCTGCTGGGGCAGCCAGTCCTCCTACAGAGACAGCCCCTGAGCCAGGCTCATGTTCTTCCTGCTTCCAGAAGGTTCCTCCTCTGCTTTTTCTTGGGGGCTTCTACTGTTCCCACTCTGGTCCACTGTTGGGTCTGTGTCCGATATCCAGCTCAGCCTGACCCCTGACCCCTTGTGGAGAAGGCTTGCCCTTTCCTCTGGCCATTCATAGCGGGCTGCTAGCCTGGGGAACCTGGTGGCCCTGGAGGCCTCCTGAGCAGAGATGGCTGGGAATGAGGTCCTGGAGAGGACAGTGGTGCTGAGAGGTGAGAGAGTCAGCGAGGGCACTAAGGAGGTGGATGCACATGGGGAGCTCAGTCTGCTCCGTGGAGTGAGCCCAGGGGGCTCCCCCTTGAGTGAGGAGAGGGAGTGAGTTCTGGTAGGGATGGTTACTGCTTTGGTGCTGAGCCTCAGTTTCTGAGTCTATAACCCAGGAATGAAAACAGTGCCCCCTTTCTGTGTGCTGGCCTGTGTGGTACTCAGAGGATGTAGCAGAGAGGCAGCAGGGACGGGTTACCCTTAGTCAGTGACCCACTGGCCTCAGGGAATTTCGGGGACTTGCCTCTGTCACTTTGGCGAATTCCAGCCTCTCCTTCCTTGCGCAGAGATGACCAGCAGCACACATCATCTGGGTAGAGACGGACTTTTCTGGGCCTTGACCGATCCCTGATTTTGTGTCTGTGTCACAGCTCGCAACGGGTCCAAGCTCCTTGAATTTTAGGGACCACAGCTCACATGACTGGGGGTATCATGCCCTCTCCTTTAGCCTTCTCTATTGCTAATTAGCAATTAGCATGTCCTCCATAAATCTGGCATTGTCCTGAGTGTGTATGCTAAGAAAGAGGCTTTCTGATGTCCATGGAGAGAAGAAGCCATAATGACTTCAACCAAACTGGGTGTTACTGGCTCGCATATCTGAAAGGTCAAGGGGCAGTGTAGCCTCTGGCCTGGCTGAGTCCAGTAGCCTCAGCAGCATGTCTGAGGCTCTGAGAAGCTGTCTAGGCGTCGCTCCTTTATGTGCTGATGCCCACACCTTGCCCTGTCTCTCTCTGTTTCTGTCTCTCTGTCTGTCTCTCTCTCTTTCACACACAGGCACACACACATGCACACAGGTAGATAGATATCTTTCCAACTCTATCTCTAGGTAGAACATTGTCTTTTCATTTAAAAAGAACAAACAAAGCTGAGGCACACACAGGCCTACCCAAGTCTCGTCTTGGAGAGCAGGGGTTAGTGTGTGGGAGACAAAAACGGGGAGAAAGACATGGAGGCAAGCAGTGAGAGAAACATCGAGGGTCTCCGTAGGCCCGAAGGACTTCCTGCTGCTGCTCCCTCGCAGTGGGCCACCTGGGGAGCTGCAGGCCCTGGGGCCCTGCACGTGTGCTGCGTGCTGGGACATGTGTCTGGAGGCCCAGGCTGTCCCTGGTGCAGAGCGGGAGATGCATCTTTGCTGGACAAAAAGCCGGGCCTCTGACCCTGCTCCCACGTGCGTGGGAGGCAGCCTCTCCATCAGCGCGGCTGGTACAGAACGGCCTTGCTTCTCCGGCTTAAGTGTCTCCTGCGTTCTGTGTGGGCTGCCGCTGCCTGCGGCAGGGAGAGATGTTTGGTCCTTGGCCTCCCAGAGAGAGAGCCCTCCCCGGCCCCTCTTCTCTGTAGTACAGGGCCCCACGTGTCATGTTGTCCTGCGTGTCCCCAGGAAGGTGTCCCCCAGTGCTGCCTCTTGTGCTCACAGTCTCTCCGTTACATGTCTGTCCCTCCCTCTATCTCTCTGCCTTTTTAAAGATCTCTGTCTCTCCTCTGTCTCTTTGTCTCTGTCTGTCTGTCTGTCTGTCTGTCTGTCTCTGGCCTCTCAGAAATTTCCATTGGTTGTTAAAACTGTATAGAAATTATTTGTTTTCTTTAGAGATTCAGCATCCAAGAAATAAACAATCCTATTTCTCAGCATGCAGAAAATGTGTGTGTGTGTGTGTGTGTGTGTGTGTGTGTGTATGTTAGATAAAAAGCATCCCCTTAGTTTTTCTTGAAAGTCCTCATCCCTGGGCAGAAACACCAGTTCCTTTGAGAAAAGCTGTGCCAGAGAGAAAAATACACATATAAATTCCATCTTGCAAAAAGAAAATGTGTGGTGTGTGTGTGCGTGTGCTTGTGTGTGTGTGTATGTGTGCACAAGGCATCTTTCTGGGGTGCTTGCCCTGCCTTCCTTGGATAAATGTCCAGTGTCCATCCACATGGAGCATGGAGTGTGAGAGGAGGGGAGCAGAGGTGGACAACCAGGCTCGTGTGGGTGCGCTGGGCTCACGGGAGTGTGCCTGTCCAGCTCTCTTTGAAAGCGGAAGTGCTCACTGTGTGTCACTCTTATACATATGTGCACACACACACACACACACACACACACACACACACGTGCTAGAACCGGAGAACAGGGCTCTCGTTCAATCTGCAGAGCCCATGCCCTGTGTTCTGCCGGCCCTCAGGAAGGCCCAGTCACCGTGCACTCCGTGGTGTGGCCCCCACAGCCCTGGGCAGCTGGCCCCAGGCGCCCACGGCAGCAAAGCCACAACTGCCAGCTGCCTGCCTGTCCTGAGGGCAGGAGGGCCTCAGGTGCGTTGGTGTCTTGGACACATGTTGACACGTGTGGAGACCTCGGGAGAAAAACCCTCTACTCTCACGAGACCCTGCTGGCTCAGGGGTAGTGTGTGTTCCTGTCCCCAGAGAGGCTTTCTCTCTTACTGGAAGAGGTTCTCGAAAGTTCTTCATCCAAATGATGGCGATCCATGCTGCTGGGAACAACTCTCACCTCCTTTCCACACTTAGGAAACCAAGTGTGCATGTGCGAGTGCATGTGTGTGTGCGTGTGTGTGTGTGTGTCCCGTGCAACAGTGAGAAGCCAGGTGCAGCCCTTGTGGCCTGCGGCCTCTGGCGCTTGGGCAGTGAGTGCTGCTTCCATCCTGGGAGGCTATTCTAGGCTCACTCTCACACCCCCTGGACACACTCGTGTGGGAGAGCAGGCCACACCCATATGGCCCTGGCCACACTCCCCCCCTCTTCATTTTGGACCTGGGCCCAGCTGCGTGGGTCCCAATAGCAAGGAGACCTCCTCACGCTCAGAATGGCTCCCCTGAAGCTCCCCAGGAGGCCAAGCCAGCCCCACCCGGGATGAAAGGCACGCTGGGGACTCACAAGCACACACTGGGCCTCTTCACACTGGGAGAGCTGTGCATGCGCATGTGCGTGTGGAGGAGAGCCCACGTGTCCAGCTGCAGCCTGGCTCTCCGTGGAGCTCACAGAGGCCTATTGTTTTCTAGCCAGGAAGAGAAAAAACAATACCTTTGCACCTCGCACACAGGTGCCTGGCTCTCAGGGGAACGCGCCCTCCGCCCACGGCCGCCCCTCCTGCCTCCAGCTGCCGCCCAGTCCGGGCTCACAGGGCATGGCCGTGTGCCAGTGGCTCAGCAGCTCCTCGCCCGTGCCAGCCTCTCTCCCTCTCCCTGGCACCTGTGGGGCCTGTGAGGACGGCAACGTGCACGCGCGCGCACACACACACACACACACACACCCTCCAACACTCGCTCATGCTTCACCACCCAGAGCATAGCCCCAGCTCATGGAAAATTGTGTGTGTGTTCATAACCAGAAAGTGGCCTCTCCCATGGAGACGGCCGCCTGCACACCTGTTCTTTTCCCCATGGGAGGAAAGCCTGCTTTTTGTTCCCCTTCCCCTGCTGAGCTGTGCGTGTGTGGGTGCGTGTGTGTGTGTGTGTGCATGTGTGTGTCCACTCATGTGCATGTGAAGAAAAATATCTATGTATCGTGTTTCCTCTTGTAAACAAGTAATGTACCTTCTGCTAGGTAGAAAAATGACCTGCCTCACACAGGCTTGTACCAACCTCTCCCCTCCTTCCGTAAGTTTGCACACCTGAAAACCAACGTCCTTCCTGCTCGTGGCCTCTAGGAAGCGGCTGATTCTCTATTAGAGAATATACTTAGCGCCTGGGAAATGTCAAAAACTGTCACCAGGGGAACAAACTTCTCGGCACAGCATGCTCGGCAGTCGGGCGAGCACACGCGACCTCCTGGCAAGAGTGCCACGCACGATTACACAGCCCGCTGCCTCTTTCTCTGCACACAAACACGCACATGCAGAAGTGTCCCCCTGTCCACTAAGTATGACCACCTGAAAAATCCAGGAGAGTCTCTGTTGTCAGCTCATAAAAATCTGTCTGCGTTCATCCGTAGCTAATAATCTCCTCCCAAACTGATTCACCCAAGTGCTTTGCCGCTGGGTAGGGTGACCCCACCCAAGAAGGGTACATGTCCAGGAAACTCCCTGCCCCCCCAACTTTATGCCTGAAAACTGTGTGCGTGTACATGTATGCATGTGTGTGTGAGAGAGAAACTCCTCCTTTTTAGTCTTTTTGTTAACCAAAAATTATGAATCTTTTCCCATACAGAAAGGCATACTATTTGGAAGAGTTAAAACAAAAAAACTAAGGTTTATTGTGTCAATGTTTAATCATTTGACTAATCTTACATATCTATATCAATCTAAGCAGATTTGATGATGAAAATATGTAATACAACCATTGTTAAATTTTTCTTGTTTTGAAAATCCTGTACTATATATATTCTTGCTTGTTACTGTTTTCCTATCTTTGTTTCTTCTATTTTTACTCTTTAAAATAAAAAATTATTTTATTAAGAAAAAAAAGAAAGGCATACTGTCTGTGTCTCCACCTCTGTCGCCCATGTGCAAGGGCAGCGCCCCCATTCTGCACCACGAGCCCCCAAGCTCAACAAGTTGCAGCCTGCTCTCAGCTCAGGAAAAATGTGTTTCTGGCTAGAAATATTTTCTGTACTCTTTATCTTTCCTAAAGGTCTTTTTCTAAAGATTTGCTACTGGGCAAACATACACATACACACACACACACGTGCACATGCATCGATATGCACGCTCGTACACATACACACACACACATGCACTCATACACACATACACAACCAGAAGAGAACTGTATTTGTGTTAACAAGCAGAAAAAAAAAACCTTAATACTGAACTGACTCCCAACAAGCAGAAAAATATATGCTGTTTTTCAAGAAAAGGAAAAGAAAAACAAAAACAAAAAAACCCCTCAACACACACACAACCAAAAGAGAATTGTGTTTTTGTGTTTGTGGTGATAAGGGAAAAAATTAGTGTTGAGCTGAATCCATATAAGCAAAAAATACATGTTTCTTCTTCTTTTTTTTTTTTTTTTTTTTAAAAAAGCACATCTACACATGCGCATATGCGCACATACTACACAAAGGCAGAAGAGTAGCACTGGCTTGTGGTTGTATAACATAAACAAACAAATAAACAAACTGTTTCTCAGTTTGTAGAACATTTATGCTTATCTTCAGGCCAAAAAAAATACTCTCCATTTTCCTTCAAAAAAATCCTTTTAAAAGTCCGTGGGGAGAAAAACATCCTCCCCATAAAGTAAAATCTAATTTCAGTCTCCTTCACTACTCGGGAGTGTGTTTGTGCGTGTGTGTTCAGGTGCAGAGGCACCTCAATTAGGCTGTCTCTTCACCCAGGAAGAAAATTGCACACATCTTTCCCCAGCGGGACAGTATGCATGTCAGGCATGTGTGAGTGTGTACACATACGTACACACGTGTGCACACACATATGCTCTGGCAGAACAGCTCCGACTCTCCATGAGCTCTGCCTGAAGCAGCGAGGCTGTGATTCTCGGCTCACAGAAAGCCGAGAGTCTGTAGACAGACACCATTCTGCTCCTGCTCTGCCGTGTTCCTGTAAAGCGCTTCATCAGCGGGGAGAAACACTCACTGCTCCTGGGTGCGGTGCACAGGTGTGTGGGCACCTGTGGGCAGAAAGCCTATCCTTACCTGTGGCCAGAGGCGAACCAAAACCCTTCCTCGATCTGTCTCCCTTCAGACAGAAAAAAAGATCTCCATTTCAAAAGTATAAAATTAAATGGTTTATCCTTATATTTTTTTCTTTTTAATTGTTTGACCAATTTTACATACTTACATTTGGTAATCTGAACAACTAATTTGAAGGCAACAATGTCCAATAGAACAATCATCATTGAATTCCTACCACCTTATTTAGTGAAAGTCTTGTTCTGTTATATTTTGTTCTCTCTAAAAATCAATAAAAATTAATCTCTCTTTTAAAAAATAAATAGATTTTAAAAATGCATACAGTTCCAATGGGAAAAGATAAAAAAGATGTGGTATTTTAATACAATAGAGTATTACTTAGCTATAAAAAAGATAAACTAAAGGCTTTTCTAGGTAAATGGATGCAATTAGAGACTATACCC
>PVKN010037803.1:0-11178 GCA_004027915.1 Capromys pilorides
AAGATACGGTATGAATCATAAAACAAAATTATAACTAAACAATATTCAGAAAATTAATTAAATATTAATTAAAAATGAAATTAAATATTTCAAAACAATATTCCAAATTCAAATCAAATTGTGAGTCCAACTTTGAGGCCAGAATGTTGTGTGTCATACGTACAAATCTATAATCAATTCAGAGTACTTGCGTAGTATTTGAATAGGTTAATATATACAAAAATAACAACTAAGAGAAAGTTTCCATGGTAGTAAAGAATTACTAAGAATAAAACTAACATAAATACTGGAATGGTACATATATGACAGAATGTCTGACAATTTGGGGATAGTATATCACACAAAGCTCTACTATGTCATGGACCATGATGCTTACTGGTAGCCAGGTGTCGCTTGTGGGACCGAGTTACTGCTATTTCCTTGATGTCCACCCTGTAGGCCCAGACAGAAGTATGACCCATAGGATGCAGGAGAAGCCCATGTGTAGAATATGGTGATGCAAATATTTTGCTGCTGTATAAAAAGAATAGTTGGAAGACAGCTATTGTATGCCTCTTTTTCTCCCATGTTTAATTGTTTGCCTTATTTGTTGGGTTCTTTCCATTCTCCTTCATAAGTCGTGGTCATTTTGATCCCTTTCTAGAATATCTTTTGGTAAACTGTGTAGGATTGGCTTTGTCATCATGAAATTCTTTAGTTATTCTTTGTCCTGGAAGTATTTCACTTCTCCACTGTACTTGAAAGAGAGTTTTGCAGGGTATAGCAGTCTGGATTGGAATTTGTTTTCTTGCAAGACTTGTAGTACTTTGGTCCATGCTCTTCTTGACTTGATGGTTTATTTGGGGAAATCTGCCATTATTCTGATGGGTTCTCCTTTAAATGTGATCTGTTTCTTTTCTCTAGCAGCTTTTAGTATACTGTTCCTGTACTGAATTTCTGGGATCTTGATTATTATATGTCTGGGTATGCTTTTAATTAGGTTGATGTTGTTTGGAGTTCCATATGCTTCAGTTACCTGAATATCAAATTGTTTCCCCATATTTGGGAAATTGTCTGCTATTGTTTCTGTCTGTATTCTTTTCATATCATTTATATTGACTGCTTGTTTCTCACTGATGCCTGTGAGTCTGACATTGTGCATCTTTGCAGCATCTTGCAGGTGTTGAATTATTTTTCCCTGCATCCTACTCATTTTTTAAGAGATCTTTTCTTACCTTTTTGCTAGCTGCAATGGTCTCTTTAAGGTCTGAGAGTCTATTTTCACTTTTATTGAAATGGTTTGCCAGGTTATGATTGAGGTTTTACTTTCCTATATAGCACTTTGAATCTGCCTCATACATTCTATTACTTTCCAATATTGCTCATGCAAGGAGTCCATCATTTTGTCTATTCTTCTCTATTTTTTATCAGTGTCTTCTTTAGAAGCACTTAGTGCTTCTTTCATGATAGTCATCATTTCCTTTTTTACTTCAGAAATTATTTCTGATCTGATTTCCTCTATACCTTTCTGCATTTGTTTCTTTACTTCACATGCTATTATTTCAGAGATTTCAGGTGTGTGACTTCCAGTTTCTTCTATGCTTTTATCTCCTGCATTTGTTCTGGGTGGGCTCGAGCCCTGAGAGTGCATTTTGCTCCTTCTCTTTGTCATTTTGTATAGCCCTGCCTTCTCACCTTTGGTGTAGAGCTTTGGTAGAGTTCTTACCTTAGCACCAGATCTGGATATACCAAGTTGAAATCTTCCAGGTGGGTGTGGCTTTGGTCTGGCTGCTGTGCTCCACTTCTTGCTGCAGCTCTTGGAGGTGAACCTGCTGTGCCACTCTGGCAAGATGTTGTGCCCCCTGGACCAGCTGGATAGGTCTTGTCTCCAGCCTCTCTGCAGGGAGTTCTGCTACAGTTGTCCACACTGGGCCTGTCTGATGGATGAAGTTCCATTCATATTCCAGGCCTTGTTGCTGGGTTGTATGAGTTTCTAGCACGTCAGGGAAGTCTCACTCACAGGCCAGGCCTTGTTGCTGGGTTGAATGGGTTTCTGGCAGGCCCCACCTGTTTAAGCATTTGTATTTTTAAAAATTTATTTTACCTTTGGTTTGAACAATATTTTCTTTAAGTTTAGAATTCTATGCTTGTATTTTTTTCAATATTTTGCTCTTCTGCCTTCTTGGTCATATTTTTCTGACAGGAAATCTGACCCTTACCTTTGATTTTCTGTATAGATCATATCCTTTTTCTCTGCTTATTTATTTTTTACCATTGATTTAGAACAGTGTCAGTATAATGTCTCTTGGTATTATAGTTTTTTTCCATATTTCTCATACTTGAAATTCATTAATCATTTGAATTTTTTGGCTTCTGGTGTTCATAAAATGTGAAAAATATTTACTCATTAGTTAGGTATATTTTTCTGTTCTTATTTGGCTGTCTCAATTGTGTATGTTAGGCCATTTGAAGCTGTCACACAGTTCACTGACATTATGAAATGGCATGACACAGTGGAATGATTAGCAATTTGAGATCAATGAAGTTTATAATAAGAGGATTTGATGGTGGTTTAAGTATGAGAAGCAGAAACTACTCCACAGAGGCCCTGGAATGCTGGAGTAGAGTAAGTAACAAGGGAAGCCACGTTAGGCTTCAAGTGGAAGATAGGGAAGGAAGTAGCTGGGTTAGAGTTGGAAGAGTGTGCTGTTGGTGGCGTGCATGTGTACTGGGGAGAGACCTATGAACAGCTCACCTGGGGAAAAGTTGTGATGGTTGTGCTGGGATAGTCAGAACATTGAGTTGTGAAGGTTGTGAAGTTGTGAAGGTTGTGCTAGCATCTTATGCCAAGAAGGGCAGGCTATTTAGAGGATGGACTCAACAGGACTTGGTAGCCAAGTCGGGCAATGGGGAAGAAGGTAGAAAGGACTCTTTAGAGTCTGATGGGGCACCTTCTTCCAAGGTGTGACACCTGAGAGGAAGAACAGGTTTATTAGAGAAGCTGGAAAGCTACCTACTTGGGGCTGGGGAGGCCCCTGCTGACTTAGCTACTGATTTTAACTAAACCATCCTACGAGACTTCTCATCCATAAAGCAGGTGCTTGGGTGACATGGCTGCTCCATTTTGTATTCTTTTTGCATTTGAAGCTTTGCAGTTTTCAAAGCCGATTGGACTGATGCTGAAGTCAGAATCAGATAATTCTCTAATGTGAAGGAGAACATCTTTGTCCATCAATGGGTTATTTTAGAACCCTCTAGAATGAGATGATAAAACCTGTACAGCTCTGCTAGTGATCCTGGGACTGCTGCTTCCTCCCCAGGTGTCTAGCCAAGTGCTTTCTCTCAGCCCCATTTCCTCTTCTCCTGCCATGCTAACCAAATGCCCATGGAGACACCCTGGACAGAGAAAAGTTAATCTTGGCTCAAGGTTCTGTAGGTTCAGCCCAGGCTCAGCTGACCCCTGACCTGGGG
Organism: Capromys pilorides; assembly: GCA_004027915.1. Classification (NCBI taxonomy): domain Eukaryota; kingdom Metazoa; phylum Chordata; class Mammalia; order Rodentia; family Capromyidae; genus Capromys; species Capromys pilorides. The sequence goes on from PVKN010037803.1 coordinate 3,451, forward strand.
ACTCCGGTGAGGCAGCTCATTATGGCAGCACTGTGTGGGAAGGAAACCACTCACCTTATGGTGCCTGGGAACGGAAAGATAAAGAGGAGGAGACTGGGCTGCACAGTGCTCTGCAGGGCGCCCCTTAATGACCTGAGACCTCTCATCAAGGTCCCATCTCTTAAAACTCTACACCTTTTTGTAGTATGGCAGGCCAGCAACTGGATCCTTAACACATGGGCCTTTGGGGATATGCAAGATCCAATAATAACATCTAAATATGAGAATGATCCAAACTTTGGACATTCAATGAGCATTTAACAGTGAACTGTTACCTAGTGCAACCTGACTTTTAAAATTTGGGCATTATGATTCATAACAGTCCTGTTGTTTCAGTGAGGATGAGGGGCAAAATGCTTGCCTGGCATGGACTTGAATGTGATCCCCAGTACTGCTTAGAAAGGAAAGAGAACAACGAACTTACACCAAGGATTCAAATAGCAAAGGAAAAAGAGTCCTTGCTTCTCAGAAGTTACTCTAACAGTTTTGTATGTATATGGAAATAAACATCACTACAGAAAACTAGACCTTTTAACAGAAAATATGCATGCATGCATTTTTCTTATAAAAATGAGATTTTATGCATTCTCTCTACTAGCCTCATTTCCCCTTCAGATATGTTTTAGACATCTTTTCAGGTTAGTGCTGCATAGTACTCTATTATCTTAGTGCTTTATAACTGCTAAAGTTGTACTCTTGGTGACATTTAGTAATTTTTGTACCTTTGGATCAAATAAGAATATTATAGAGACATCCTCGTATAGTATGTTTGCACACTTGTGAGAGACTTGGCTTTGGACAGATAACTCGAAGTGGGGTTGCTGGGAGGAAGGCTGGCGTTTGTACTTTTGACTGGTGAGGCTAAACATGAGCTGCAGTTAATTATGAAAGCAAAGAGGATCTTGACAACATCTCAAAAGTGTGTTCCAAGGGAGTGTGTGTGTGTGCGCGCGCGCGCATGCACGCGTTTATGTGTGCCCTCTGCTTTGTCATTCTTGGCAACAGTTGGAGAAGGTGTGAGTTACTATAAAAAAAAACTAAACAGCCAACACTCTGAAGTTTCTTTCTCACATTAGTAAGTATTAAATTGATTTCCCGGATGTCCATTTGCAAAATTGCTACCCTAATATGATCAGCAGGTGGCACCAGGCGGAAGCAAGTAAGATTCTCAATGGGAATTTTCGCGAAGACTGGAGAAAGAGGGAGGCTTTCTTTCCAATTTTAGCAGATGGCCATAAAAAATTCCTTGGAGTTTGTTTTGCATATGGTCTTCCATCTGGGTATTTGAGAAAAGTACAGTTTTGTTACCAAAACAGTATTTATTATGGTGAAAGAGTTTGTATTTCTCAGTAGAAGATTTTTTTTCAGTGAATAAAGCCAAAAACCTGCTCAATAATGTTTTTTCTCTCTCGTTTTTTTTTTCCCCCCCAATAATGTTTTGCAGTTTCTTAGAGGAATCCAGCATGCACGGGGTTCTTCCGTTTTCACTCCAGCTTCCAGTTAGCTTTTATGGAGTCAGCAACTCAAAGCTGAATAAAGTGAATTATTTGCAAACACCCATAGAGAACACTGGGCTTAAGAAATCGAAAAATGTGAGTTATAAACGTGACCAAGTTGGGGCAGAACGAGATCCCTAATCTGAAGTCTGTGCTCTTTGTTCTCACTCCACAGGCGTCGAGCAGCCTTTTGGTGAGCTGCTCGCTTGTGTCATGCGTTTCATGCAGACAACATGCTGAGCAGGCTGATGTGGGGTCACCCGTGGTTTATACAGAACCCTCAGCTGAAGCTCCCTCACTTGGGCTTGGGAGCCTTGACAACCCCTGTGGCTGCCTCTTTTCTCCCTGACCTCTCCCTCTTGATCCCTCCTTACTCCACATCACGATGTTCTTCTGTGTCAGGGCTGGCACCGAGCCCCTCTGCGTTGCCTATCCTGTTCCCTGAAGCTCTTGTCTCCCTCCTCTGTGTCTGATGCTGTATCTGTACATCCATTCTTCTCCCTCCTTCTTTCACCTGACTAATTTTGCCAGTTCTCCAGACCCCTACTTAGCTTTGACTGTGTTTGTAAAGCTCATTCGGCTGCCCATGTCTGGGGCAGATCCTTAATAGCACCGTGTCACTTTCCCTCCCTGCGTGGTATTTATGTCTATTACACTGCTCAGTGACTATATGACTACCTCTACCGTTGACTTCCACAAGGGCAGCCTTGGAGTCGGGCGTATTAATCAGTGCCTCTCCAGTGGCTGTCACAAAGTAGGAACTCAAGCATATTTGCCTAACTGAACTGAAAATTAATATGTAAATGTTATAGCTTTGAGAGCATTTGGGGAGGTTAGTGATCAAAGTTCATTTCTCCAAGGCTCAGGGATCAGAAGGACCCAGCTGATCACTTCAGAAGAGTGCGGGCCAGGCTTGGGCCAAGAGAGACCCTCTAATCCAGCACAAGCTCCCACGGATCAAGCCTCCTCCCAGACACAAGACTGTTACCCAAGCAAGCTTGGGAGCCATGTAGAACAAAATGTCTTTTCCTTATGACGCATGCTGTCCCAGGGGGTTGGGGCTATGGTCCAGGGTTCTGGTGCATAGCAAGTGGAAGACAGAGGCCAGGAGCTGGGAGAATTCGGCTGTCAGAGGAGGCAGAGGATTCAAAGGCTCTGGCAGAGTCTGTAGGAGTGATGGCTTCACCTCCCCATCTGCTTCAAGTTTTGTTTCCTTTGTTGCCAAAAATAGAACCTCACGTCCTGCTGAGATGTATCATGCTGTTCTCTGCCCCTTGCTCACCAGCTGGTTCATTTTCTGAGATGATATCATCTGAAGTTCAACTTGCTGCTCCTCTTTGGAAAGGCTCACACAGGTCCTGGGCTTTGGCCGGTGACACCTGGCTTTTGTGCTGACCACTGCTCTTTATGCACACAGCTGCCTTGCAGCTTTACTCAGCGGGTGGCGCTCTCGTCATCTCCCACAGAAAATGAGATGGCTGTCAGAGCCACAGCACTAGTTCCTGGTCCCACCTGCCACTGCCAGGGTCCTGCTGGTTGGTTGGTTGGTTGTGTGTGTGTGTGTGTGTGTGTGTGTGTGTGTGTGTATGTGTGTGTTAGGCAGTCCTTACGTGAGACCTTCCAAGTACCAACTGCCAGGGATACCTAACAAGTTAGAGATGTTGTTGGCCTCTGGTTTTCTGGTATAGGAGGTTGACAGTTCATGTGTTCACTCAGGCATTTAGAGGCTCCAGACCCTGCTATCTTTCAACCAAATCTTGACCTTATTCTTCACCTTATAGTGTAGGAAGCTGAGAGTCAGAGTCAAGAGTTCTAGAGCTCATAACCTTGCCTAGCCCGAACTGAGGCCGAGCCCATTTTACTCTGCCATGATTTCCTGTTGCATTTTCTCACACTTCCAAAAACGATTTTCATGTGTCCAGCACTGGAAGGTTAAGGAATCAAACCACGAGGTCCTTTGCTGAGTAGGAGAGAGTGACCCAGGACATGATGGCACTGGCTGTGAAGGAATCAAGCACAGGCACTATAGGAGCAGGAGATGGGAAGACCAAGAAGGCAGGCAAAGTTCCCATGCCATCCTTTAGTGGGAAATAGAACCCTGAGCCAGAGTCAGAAGGCCAGGGCCCAAGGCCTGGCTCCACCTCTCCACTGGGTAGGGAATGCTGTCCAAGCCGCCTCTCCTTCCCCTGCTGCCCTTAAAAGGCGTCAGGAGAATACTGTAATTTCCAATCTTTTGTAATTCTGTGGATTCAAAGCTCTTGGCTTTTCATAAACCTCCCCACTGGACTTCAAATTCTGCCCAAATTTCTGTTGTAAGGCCATAGTAGAGGACACACATGGCCTTCACTAATCAATCATCTTCTCTCAAATGCCAGTGTCGGTGTGGCCCAGGGCTTAGCACAGTGCTGGTAAGGATACTTACAACCCAGCTGTGACTGGGAGTGTGCTTGGCTGGGCTGTGGGAATCTGGGGACAATCTCTTCTCATCTCCCTCCCTTCCCAGGTGAGTATCTGATGCTGGGTCTGCACATTTCTTGCCCAGTATCCCTGCAGTGTGATCGAGACTAGCAGCTGTCACCCCCTGCTCCATCCTCTAAAGCCCATTCAGAAACTCATATATATCAGGGTGTACACATACCTTGACTGGTGCTGATGCCAGGGGACCCTCTGCTGGGGATACCCTTTCTGCACCTCTGTGCTACACAAAGTCTTATTCAGTTTCTCAGAGTTGACATCGCCAAGTTGATGAAGGCCTCTTCTGGTACCCCCTGCCACACAACTTTCAATTCGCCTTCCCCTTAGCCCATGAATGTTGGTCACTCTGGACCCCCAATTCTATACTTCTCCTCAATTAGGGCACCCTAAAACATACTATGTAAGTGTTCATGCTGAGAGACAATGAGTCCAGTCTAAGAGCTGGTTTAGAACTAGGTTGAAATCCTGTCTTTAGTACTTACTCAGTGTGCCTTTTGGATAAGTTAGTTAATTAGTCTGAGTCTCAGTTTCCTCATCCATAGCACCATTATGTTGCTATGGGAACCACACAGTATCTTCCAGGTGAATGGACATTTATTTCTCTGTTGTGTCTATAAAACTGGGTCCCTAAAAACACGTGTCCCCAGTGACACACACAAGGAGACCATAGACATAATATATGAAATGAATGCATATTGGAAAAAGATTTTGCAGTCTTAGGTGGAAATTTAAGTAGGAATTCGGAGTGCTTAGTTGAGCATTTTCATCGTTTCTAGTTTATGGAGATGGATTGATTTTACTTTGTAATAAAAATAATCTTGAGACTGCTGATCTCATTACTTGATGATTTATCATTTAGGCCAGGGAAAGAGCAAAACTCGGTTTTCACTGAACCTGGTATGGCTTACTATGGTTTAGATTCCACCCTCTTCCCAGAGATAGCCCTGGACAATAATACTTCTAATAGTAGAAGCGCTATTGTTTAATTTTCTAAATTTCAATTTTCCCCAAATGCATTTAGCATTTTAATTCACAACTATTACAACCTTGCTATTTTGCAGTACTGGTTTATTATGTGGAATTTTGAGATAAATAAGATCATTCAAGGGCTACTGATTTAATGTGCTTCCCCCTCTCTTTTTTCTCTTTTTCTCCAATGGCAAGATTTTAAAACGAAAAAGTGAAAGAGGTAAACATTTTTCTGGCAGAGACTATTTTAAAGGTCAAGAAAACCTTGCTTCTCCAAATTGAGAGAAGATCATCTTCTCTCTTCAATTTTTGTCCTTTCATTTTATTTTGCAAAAGTTCTTAGTGATGCTGCTAGAGTCGCTTGGGTAAAGATGTCTAATTTTCCATGAGAAAATAGTGGAGCCAATCTTGACTTCAGTGCCTGTTTCAAAAGAGAATTATGAAAATTGTCTGCCTGTCCCTTCTTTCCTCATCTCGAAAGAAATGAAGAAATCTCACAGACTCTGTTTCTTGCTCAGCTTCTTTTTGGTGTAATTGCCCGTTGGAGGGTTCTAATAAAAGGTGAAGCACAGAAGGCTGTGGATTTAGGAAGGTGGTATAATTGAATTTTCTGGCCTTGTTAATGACAAACTTCTCTTTTCCTCTCCTCTCACCCAAGCATATATCCCCTTCTCCTATCCTCCTGAAATAATCCCTACATTTTCTAAAAGGGTTAGAAGAATGAGATAAAAGCATTTGTTTGCGTAGAATGGGTTTATGATAGTGCTACTCTATGTCTTTGAACCTAATATCTCATTTCAATGTGTTTTTTTGGGGGGGAGGGGAAGGGTCTACAGGGTGTTCAGGGTCTCACTACTAGATTGGACTCATAGTGATCCGCCTGCTTACAGCCTCCCAAAAGCTGGGATTACAGGTGTGTGCCACCACACCCAGTCTCAATTGCCAGTCTCAGCATGCCCCAGGGGTGGGGCCAACATGGCAGGTCTGGGGATTGAACCCCCGGGCTCCTGTGCCTGCTTGTGGGCACTTTAATCCACTGAGCTATTTGGCCAGCCTTTCAACTTTTTCTTAAGTTTTCATTTGGGTGTAATTTCTGACTTCCTGAAAAATTATAAAAATAATGCACATAATTACCATAAACCCTTCACGGAATGCCAGGTGTTAATATTTTAACACTTTTCCCTGCTTCTTTCCCTCCTCTTTATAACAAGATGCAATGAACAAACATAGTAAATGTTTAAAAAGTTAAAAAAAATTGTTAAAAACACAATTCCTTTAAGTCCACTCAAAATACTCTCCCTCACTTCAAGCACAATTGTCCTATTATTCTTGCCACATCTATCTATCTATTTGTCTATCTGTCTGTCTATCTATCTATCTATCTATCTATCTATCTATGTATTTACATATGTATGTATGTATGGTACCAGGGATTGAACTCGGGACCTTGTGCTTGCCAGGCAGGCACTTATGCTGCTGAGCTATCTCCCCAGAACTCTTACCACTTTTGAAGCCCTTCTGGAAGTCCTCTTTTGTGAGTGTCTTTAGTAGTTGCACTGGCCTGGCTGGTTGGACACCTTGAGTTGATTAAAAATGTTTTCACCTATGGCCCTTCTGACTTTGTGGAAGAACCAACAGCCCCATGGGCCTGAATCTGGTGAATAAGGTTGATGAGGACACACCATATTTTTATGTGACAGAAATTCCTGTAAGTGTTTTAAAATCAGCTAAGGACATGGAGGCAGTCTTAACACAATTAAAGCCACTCTAAATTGCTTTAGAAGTGAGATAAATGTGTTCTAAGTGAAGGAGAATATTTCGAAGGGGATTAATGGCACTGTGTCTTTTCCTGTAATAATATTTTTTAAAAATTTAAACATTCCCCATTTCTTTTGGTGACACCTTGTACACAATATTTCTTCCTCTGTAAACACTTTTCTTTCCTAAATATGAGGGCATTTTCCTTCATAACCATAGCATATCTAAATAATGAAATTAACATCAATCTAATACCATCTAATCACATTAATAATTTGTTTTTGTTATAATTTTATATTTTTATTGTGCATTTACTTTGGTTATCATAAAACCACACTAGTTATTTATAGGGCATATATTGGGTGCTATGACCATACTCCATGAATGCATTTTATACATTTTTCTTATTTATTATTTTATACCTGTGAGGTAGATATTTATATTACTTCTACTTTATATATAAAGAAAGTAAGACTTAGACAGTTCAGGTCACTCTCCCAGGCTTGTGTTTTCCCTCAGCATGCAGCAGGGGCCCACTACCACTAAGGGTCAAACTTGCCTTGGGACACGACTTATACACAGAAAGCCATGAGTTTTTAACAGCAATGTAAACTGATAAATAAAACTCTCATTTTGAGGAAATTTTAGGTCTAGAGAAAATTATCTTCGAAGTATGCAATTAAATGTCAACACACAGGATATAGAATATTCTGAAGCATGTTGAAATTGTCCCTTGACACATTTGTTAATATAGTTAACGATCTTGTTATGCTTGGTTATGAGGCAGCGTAGCTAAAGCCACTACTTGTTCATTGCATGTGCAGAAGTTGACAAAGCTGGTCTGTGAAGATGGGTAGTAACTGTTTCCAGCTTTGTATATCAGAGGCAGAATCTTTGTTGCCATTACTCAGCTCTGCTGTTGTAGTATAAATGAAGCCACAAGTGGGAAGTATATAAAAATACAGCAGTATTTACTTGTGAGTCTGTAAAT
>PVKN010037804.1:0-11178 GCA_004027915.1 Capromys pilorides
ACTAGTGTGAGGGTAGAATCTTAGATCCAGAAGGCATGATGCTCTCAAAAACCAAGAAGTCAAAAATACTTTAAAAACAATAAAAGAGAATAAAAATGGACCTAAAAACTGCTAGAGGACACAAAAAAGAAACTAAAATAGCTGTAATAAGTGAAAAGTAAGGAGATAACATAAATATCATAAAAACCTTTTCAGAAAAATAATAGTAGAAAATTTCCTGAATATAGGGAAATAAATAAACATACAGATGAGTGAGGCATTAAGAGCACCATGTGCCATGACCAAAAGGGAATCTCTCTGCACTGTGCTATACTCAAAATTCCAGATGTCCATCATAGGGGCAGAATTTATTTTGTGTGTGTGTGTGTGTGTGTGTGTGTGTGTGTGTGTGTGTTTTTAGGGAAGGGTCTACAGGGTCTTCAGGGTCTCACTACTAGATCAGACTTATAGTGATCCACCTGTTTACAGCCTCCCAAGAGCTGGGATTACAAGCACTAACCACTACATCCAGTCTCAATTGCCATCTCAGCTTGCTATGGGGGCGGGGCCAGCATGGTAGGCTCAGGGATCGAACCCCTGGCCCCTGAGTCTGTTTGCAGGTGTTTAATCCACTGAGCTATTTGGCTGGCCCAGGACAAAATTTTTAAAGCTGCTAGAGAGGATTTCAGGGAGATAAATAATCAAGATATATCATATGCCTGGTAAGCACAGGTCCAAGTTCAATTCCCCGTACCAAAAAAAAAAAAAAAAAAGAATAGATATATAGTAGAGGTACAAATATATATATATATTCCAATAAAATTAATTTTAAAAAATAAAAAAAGTGGAGGAGTATTTCTTCAAAAGCTACCACAGAAAAGCAACAAATCACATAGAGGTAAACTAATAAAGATCACTATAGACTTCTATGCACAAACTTTAAGTGGCAGGAGGGTTTGGAGTGAATTGTTCCAAGTCGTGAAAGATAACAACTTCCAATCCCAGCTTATATATCTGGAAAATTTTTGCTTTAAAGTTGATGGACAGAGCAAGCATCTCAGCCTGTGTGCACACTGCAAGTTGGTCCACGTGGCCCAAAAAAGTTTAACTTGGTGAGAAATTAAACCAGCAGGTGAACCAGGAGGCCAGAGAGACAAGGCTAGACCCTGGTATGGGCACACAGGTGTAACCAGTGAGACCAGGCTCTGGCTGATGTGCACCCACAATCCCAGGCAAAACCAGCAGCATGGAAAAGTCTGAAACAGCAGTGAGGGACTAGCAGTTGGTAAGTTAGGTGAACCAGCCTGGTGCCGCAGCACATAGACACACAGAATAGAAACAGGTGAGGCCACCATCTACATCAAAGAGCTCTGGAGAATTCAAACAATATACCAATTCCAGCCCCCATATCCAGAGGCCAAGATCAGCTCTGTATGCAGCACAAATCCTACAGCAAACCCGGCTGGAGTACACAGCACATTTCTGGTATCTGACTTGGACACTACTACAGACCTATGAACATGAGAGGATCTTTGCTACTTTTATTTCTATTTCTCTGGTTGGTTATCTTTTTTCTGTCCAGCTGGTATGTTTTATGTTTTGCTTTGCTTTGCTTCGCTTCCTTCACTTCGCTTCATTTCATTTCGTTTTGGTTTGGTTTAGTTTGGTTTGTGTGTTGTGGTTATCTTTGCTGGAGTTTGGGTTTAGGAGTGTTTTTCTTTCTTTTCTTCATTATTTAGGTTTCTTACCTTTCTTTTTTGTTTTCTTCTACTCGTCTTCTTTCTCTCTTTCCTCAACTAGCTCTTGAGTTTATATTTTCAAGTGAGTAAACATCTTTTTTCTTCTTGGTTTACTTCAAAACTCCTTCATTTTGTCTTTCATCCATTTTTTTCTGAGTCCTCCAATTTTCCAAAACTGGGTGATCATCCTTTGCCATCAGCCTTGCTTCTACTATATTAGACCTCATCCACCTCTCTATCTTATCCTTTTCCCCTCTTAACACTCACTCCCACAAAAGTGCAAAATCACTCTTACCACAGGGGAAATTATTGCATACAACTTGCTGACATCTGTTGTTATGTAGAATTTGCTGTTATGGTCAAAGGTATCAGCTTAATAGTTAACCACATCTAGTAGCCAGGATATCATACATGTTATACAATCTGTTTTTCTCCCTTACATGATAACACTGTAATTGTATTGGGTCATAATCATCACCATAGTCCAGAACCAAATGGCTGGGTGCCAAACTAAACAGCAACTTTTCATTGTCAATGAATAGTGAAGATAGATTCTTAAGATAGACATAAAGAACCACCTATATATAGAAAACATCCCTGAAGAATAGACATCTCCAAGGAAAGCCTCAGTACTAACAGTAAAGCTATATACTATAAGAAACTGGCAAGCAACAACATGGAAAACAAAAAATAGAAAATGACAAGACACAGAAGCAAAATGCAACCACAGACTCCCAGCAAAATGAGATGGAGACTGGAAGTCAAGCACCAGAATTTTCTAAAATGAAAGCAACAGAAGTGAAAAGCCAAATGGAAAAGGCTATAGAAAAAATCATCTGTCCAGTACAAATATAAATGATGACCAGAGTAAAAAAATGTTAGAGTAGAAACAGATTTTTTTAAGAGGACCTTAGGACAATGATGGAAACCATAAATACCCAACATAGGAAAAAAATGTAATTCATGAAATAGATCCAAAGAGAAATCCAAAAGATTAAAACCTTCACTGAAAGTACATGCAACAGGGCTGGCAAGATAGCTCAGTGGACCAAGCACCTGCTTTGCAAGCACAGGAACCGAGGTTCAATCCCTTCACGACCATGAAAATACCAAAAACAACAAGGGAGAGGGGAAACAATGACAATTATAGTACCCTGGAAAAGAAGACCAAACAGGATATCAGAAAATAGAAAAGGGGGCCAGCGGGCTGGCCAGATAGCTCAGCAGATTAAAGTGCCTGCTTAGGTGGATGCAGGGGCTGGGGTTCCCTGAGCCTGCTGTGCCTGCCCTGTCCCCGGGCATGCTGAGATGGGATTGAGACTGGGCGTGGTGGCCAAGCCTGTAATCGTAGCAGCGCTTGGGAGGCTGAAAACAGGAGGATCACTATGGGTCTGATCTATGTAGTGAGACCTTATTGACCCTGTACTAAATACATTTTTAAAAAGGAAATAAAAGAAAGAAGGCCAGCCAGGTAGCTCAGCAGACTAAAGTGCCTGCTTAGGCAGGTGCAGGAACCAGAATTCTATCCCTGGCATGCCATGCTGGCCCTAGCCCCAGGGCACACTGAGATGACAACTAAGACTAGGAATGGTGACACTCACCTATAATCCCAGCACTTGAGAAGCTGAAAATAGGATCATTGCAAGTCTAATCTGTGTAGTGAGACCCTGTAGACACTGTACTAAACACATAAAAAAAGAAAATAGAAAGGTATCCATTGCTCCTCAGAGACAGACCCAATATAGTTTAAATGGTCATCGCTCCAAAGCTGTTATATAGATTTAACCGTTTGTATTCCACAAAGAAAGAGCTATTTAGGATGCCCAATTACCAAGATCTGCTGGATCACAAACCAGCAGGGAGGGAGAAGGAAATCAAAGAGAACCTGCATAGTATCTAGAGCAAATAGAACTTGTGTAAAAAAGTAGAGTATTTCTTCAGGACTGGGCTGTGGTACAGTGATAGAACGCTTGCTTAACATATGCAAGGCTCTCAGTTCAATACAAACTTCCACACACAAAAAAGGTGAGTGAGGAAAGAGAAAAATGAAAAAAGATAACTTATAAGTCAAGAAGGGAGAACAAGGCCAGGGATATAGCTCAATGGCACAGCACCTGTGGGCAAGCTGAAGGTTCTGAGTTTATTCTCTGTACAAACAAAAAAAGAAGAAGAAAAAAAAATGGAGAACAATCAAAACACAGCCTTCAACAAGTGATAGACAAACCAAATATGATTCATTAGTACAACAGAATATTGTGCAGAGAGAAAGATGAGCTCTTAAGCCGCAAAAAAGAAAAAGAAGGAACTGAAATGCATATAGCTAACTGAAAACCTACCTATATAATATGAGTTCAACTGCATGATAAAGGCAAAATTTTAGGGAACCAAAGCCAGACATGGTGGTAAACACCAGTCATTCCAATAGTTCAGGAGGCTGCAGCAGGAAGATTGGCAGGAATTTGAGGCCAGCCTGGGCTACATAGTGAGTTCAAACCCAGCCTGATCTATATAGCAAGACCCTGTCTTGAATGAAAGAAAGAGAAAGGAAGGCAGGGAGGGAGGGAGGGAGAGAGAGGCAGAGAGAGAGGCAGAGAGAGAGGCAGAGAGAGGCAGAGAGAGAGAGAGAGAGAGAGAGAGAGAGAGAGAGAGAGAGAGAGAGAGAGAAGTAAAATAGAAAAAGCCACAAAAATTTTAAAGGACACCAGTCATACCATGCAGGCCCCATCCCCAGAGCGCACTGAGACAGAGAGACTAAGACTGGGTGTGGTGACACACGCCTGTAATCTCAGCGCTTGGGAGGCTAAAAACAGGAGAATCACTATGAATCCAATCTATGGAGTGAGACTGTGAACACCCTGCAGACCCTGTACCAAATACATTTTTAAAAAAAAATTTATAAGAGGCCAGAGAATGAGAGGATGGTAATAATATGTGGAGAATAGGGATTTTGTTGGGCATGAAACTCCTCTGCGGAATTCCTCTATGGTGGAATATGCATTTCCATTATTGATTTGTCCAATCTAAAGATCTGCACAGTGCAAAGTTAACCCTAAGGTACACTATAGGCTTTAGTTCAGAATAACACAGTAATACTGGTTCACCACCTGTAACAAGTTTATAGCTCCAAAGCAAGTTGTTAATAATAGAGGAAAACAGAAAGTCTGGTCTTTCTGCCTTTTTGCAAACTTAAAACTGCTCTAAGTAATAAGGTACATTAATTTTGAAAATACATAAATGTGTTTACAAGAAATATTAAAACAAAATTTTCAAGGTGATCAAAGGCTAACTTTACAGAATGACTATTTTTTTATTTTTAATAAGAAATAACAATATGATAGTTTCAAAACACGTTAGTTGTGCTTACATAATCAGAGCACAGGGTGTAGACATGATAAATTTTCTAATCCATATTAGTAGGGGAGGAAAAAAAGAAAAAAAATTCTTCTCTTCGTACAAAGAGGGAGTAGGTATATACATAGTCCAACGTTCCATAATTGCAGTGGGATACCGGTGAAACTGGCGATGTTGGAGGCTGTTGGTATAAGCCTCTTACAGCTCATCATACTAATCTAGCTCTACGTTCTATGCCTCGTAACTAAGCTTTTCTGCTGGGTGATCAAGGGCAAGTTAAAGCCAGACCTGTATAGAAGAACATTCATCTTTTGTATCTTCTAGGGCCAAAGCTCCTCAGGATTAACTTTGGAACCATGTACAGTAGAATGCCTATATTTTAATAGCAAAAAAAAAAAAAAAAAAGAGTAGACAAAAAAACAGTTTTCTGTTGCTTTTTTTCTTTGTGATACTGGGGATTAAACACAGGAACTTCTCACTGAGCTACATCTCCAACTAATTTATTATTATTATTATTATCATTATTATCATCATTATTATTATTATTATTATTATTATTATTATTTTGGATCAGATTTCCAAGGTTCAGGAATTAAAGACTCTCATCAGTTCTTGAAAGTTCTTCAGCTGGGCAGAGTGGTGAATCCCTGTAATCCAAATACTCTGAAAAGCAGGAGGATCGCAAATTCTAGGCCAACCTGGTCAACTGAGTAACTTGAACACACAGGGGCTCAAAATTGTTATAAAGAGGACCAGGGATATAGCTCAGCAGCATAAGTGCCTGCCTGGCTCCTGAGGACCCTGAGCGCAGGGTCCTGAGTTCTATCCCTGATATAGGAAAAAACAGACTATAAAGAAAGAGGATGTAGCTCAGAAGAAAGTCTCCTAGTTTTGGAATAGAAAAAAAAAAAGAAAAAGAATTCTACAGACATAAACAATTGTATCTATAAATACTCCTCCTGCAAGATGAGAGAACAGTCTCATATCCATCAAGCTTTCTTCCATGCAAACATTATTAATGAAATAAAACACCACGCTGATCACATTTCTTCAAATGTCAAAATCCCCCTCTTACACCCTGGTTTTGCATCTTTGTAACAATCTCTCATACCTCTGTCCCCGACACAATCCTTCACCCACTGGGCAGCTGCAGCAATGCTCTCTGTCTGGGTGACATCCAGGATCACCGTCTGCAGCCTTCCTGATGTCTGCTTCCTCAGCTGCTCGGCTGATTTTTCCGTCCGACACGCGGCCAGCACCCTCAGGCCTCTCATGTCCAGCTGTCTGGCCAGCAGGTTCCCAAAGCCCGAGCCACAGCCCGTGATGAGCACATACTTGTCTTGGAGGTTGCTCACCACCTGCCTCTCCCGGTACCAGCGCACGAGGTAGTACAGGCCCACGAGGGCTGCCAGGTAGAGCCACATGGGGAGGCTCTGTCCTTCTCCTTCAACAGAAACACAACAGCTGTCATTTTGTTCCTTCCTATGTCTCAAGGGGACTTTGCTTACCAATACTTAGTCTGACAGTAAAGAAGCCAGTGTCCAGAGGGGGACTCACGCAGTGTGACAGGGGCCAGAGCAGAAGTGCAGACACAGTCTGATGGGCTGCAGAGGAGGACGAGCTGTAGCCTGGCAGGAATGGACATGCTTCATAGGAGCAGTGACTTGGGACCAGGCATAAGGCCTATAATCCCAAAACTATGGAGGCTGAGACAGGAGGATTGCTCTGAGTTCAAGGCCAAACAGGGCTACATAGTGAGATTCTGTATTCAAAGAAAAAAAAAAAAAAATAGGGCCAGCCAGATAGTTCAGCGGTCTGAAGTACCTGCTTAGTCAGTGGCTGGGGTTTGATTCCCAGAGCGATGTTTCAGCCACGACCCCCAGGTCGCACTGAGACATAGGTGATAAAGCATGGTGGTGCACACCTGTAATCCCAGCACTTGGGAGGCTGAAAACAGGAGGATCACAGAGTCTGATCTGCATAGTGAGACCCTGTAGACCCTGTACTAAATACATTTTTAAAAACTGAATACATTAAAAGTAATGAAAAAAGGGGCTGGCAAGATGGCTCGGTGGTCTAAAGCACCTGCTTAGACAAGCTTAGGCAGTCACAGGGACTGCGGCTCGATCCCCGGCACCACATGCTGTGCCAGCCCCACCCCCAGGGCAGGCTGAGCTGGCCAGAACACAAATAAATAAATAAATAAATAAATAAGGTTTAAAAAAGTATAATAAGATAAACTTTAAAAAAAAAAAGTAATGAAAAAAAATAAAAGACTGATTCTCCAATCATTAAAAAAAAAAAAAAACAAAGAAGCAGTGATTTGGGGTACTACTTCCTATAGGACAGTAAGAAACCAGAAAGGACACAGGAATGGAGAGACAGTACAAGCACTAACATTATATACATGAATTCTGGCCAAAAAGCAGAAAACCCCAACCTTAACCATGATCAATAAACCTTCTCTCCTCAATTCTACCTATATACCCAGCACAGTTGCATGAGGCAGGATCCCCCAGAGAAAGAGATCAATAGGAGAGATAGCCTGAGACACACGAAGGGGGATTAGCAAAATTGGCTCACACTCACACAGTTACAGAGATAGAGAGGTCCCACAACAGGCAGACTACAAGCTGGAGATCCTGCAACGCCAGTGAGGTGGCACAGTCCAGTTCCACAGGGAAATAAGTCTGAGAACAAAGGCTAAAGAACTTGGGTGGAGTGACAGGTTCAAATTGTAGAATCCAAAGTTCCTATTATCCTGATACCCAAAAACAGAAGAATGTGCCAGCTGCAGATATGAGGAAATCAGCTGCTCTCTGCCCTTTGTGCTCTACCTGGCTGCCTATAGATTAGATGATACCAGCATACAGACAGGGCAGCTTATTCAGTCCACCAGCTCACACAATATCCTCTGGAAACACGTTCATAGACACCCAGGAATGATATTTTATCCCTCCTTTAAATATTCCCTGGGGTTGGGTTGGCAAGATGGCTCAGCAGTCTAAAGCGCCTGCTTAGGCAAGCTTAGGCAACCATAGGGAACACAGTTCAATCCCTGGCACCACATGCTGTGCCAGCCACACTCCCAGGGCAGGCTGAGTCAGCCATAACATACATACATACATACATACATACATACATACGGTTTAACACCACATTTCACATAGTTCAAAGACACTTTGAAAGAAAGAAAGAAAGAAAGAGAGAGAGAGAGAGAGAGAGAGAGAGAGAGAGAGAGAGAGAGAAAGAAAGAAAGAAAGAAAGAAAGAAAGAATCATTTAAAAAATATATTTCTTGGGGCTCAGGATATAGGCCAGTGGCATAAGTGCCTGTCTGGCAAACACAAGGTCCCATGTTCAATCTCTGGTACCACAAAAAAATATTCCTTAACCTATCAAATTGATGCTAAAGTTAACCATCATGCGGATATCATCTATTTGTGAAATAAGCACATGAATTAAAGAAGGACTGTTGGATCCATAACTACCCAGAAACCATAACTCTTTAGTTAAAAAATTTAGAACAGTAATACAGGCCTGATGGTCACATGCTTGGAATCCCAGCAGTCAGAAGGCTGAAACAGAAGGATCGCCGTGAGTTCCAGGCCAATGTGGTCTACTATAATGAGTTCACGGCTAGATTGAAGTACACAGTCAGACCCTGTCTCAAAAGAAAACAAACAAACAAAAAGTAGAATAGCTAGAGGAATAGAACCACAAGGACAAGTACACTGAGCTCCATACAGACAGTGCTGGGGCAAGTGAGAGCCGGATGGCTGAGGAAAATGAGTAAACATAGGCAAAGGAGATCCTAAAACACCAAGAGGCAAGATGTCATCATGTGCATTATTTGCCCAAACTTGCCAAGAAGAGCATAAGAAGAAGCACCCAGATGCTTCTGTTACCGTCTCAGGGTTTCCTAAGAAGTAATCAGAGATGTGGAAGACCTTGTCTGCTAAAGAGAGAGGAAAATTTGAAGACATGGCAAAGGCAGACAAGGTTTGTTATGAAAGAGAAATAAAAACTTATATTCCTCCTAAAGGAGAAACAAAAAAGAAGTTCAAGGATCCCAATGGGCCCAAGAGGCCCTCTTTGGCCTTCTTGTTCTGTTCTGAGTATCACCCAAAACTTCAAGGAGAGCATCCTGACCTCTCCATTGGTGATGTCACAAAACAACTTAGAGAAATGTGGAATAATACTGCAGCAGAAGACAAATAGCCATATCAGAAGACTCTCAAGCTGAAGTAAAAGTATGAAAAAGGGGCTGGGGAGATAGCTCAGTAAAATAAGCACTTGCCTGGCAAACACAAGGACCTGAGTTCAATCCCTGGCTCTGCAAAAAAGAAAAGTATGAAAAAGACATCGCTGCCTACTGGGCTAAAGGAAAACCTGATGCAGCAAAAAAGAGAGTCATCAAGGCTGAAAAAAAGCAAGAAAAAGAAGGAAGAGGAGAAGGAGGATGAAGAAGAGGAAGAAAATGAAGAAGATGAGGAGGATGAATAAGCTGGTTCTAGCACAGATTGTTTTTTGTCTATAAAACATTAACCTCCCTGTTCACAGCTCACTCCTTTTGAAGAAAAAAAATGAAATTTAAAAAAAAAAAAAAACAAGAACTGCAAGGGTCATCTATTAAGCAGATGTTTACATCTGCAGGGAACTTGGAGAGACAGACTTGGAGTTGACAGATATACCCAAAAGGCGGGAAGTCACAGCTAGGTACTACAAGGCTTGAAAGAGAAAAGGGGTTGGCCCTATAGAAACAAGATCACAATGGGAAACTAAAAGACTAACAATATTTTCTCAGAGGACTTTGGGATAGCAGCCTCCATGGCAGAGTCCTTGTGAGGAATTGCTTTCTCATAGAGTGGTGCTTGACTATGGACTGCATGCCACGAACACTCCCTGCTTTATCTCACTTTATCTTAATGCCAGCCCCTCAGAGCTATGTACCCCTTACTTTAGGGATTAAACCCTTCGACAACGGAGCCAGGCTGTCGAATTCTACATTTACTTTCACTCCATCTTACTACTCTGAGTGTCTTTGGACAAATTGATCTTGGCTATTTCCCTATGTATAATATAGGGTTAATATTAGTATCTATTACATAGAGGAACAAATATTTCAACTCAAAAAACATTCAATGGCAGGGCAAATGTTCTATAAATATTAGCTATTATTATTCCCTGTTCCCTGATAAGAAAACTAATGTAGAATCAATCAAGCAACATCTCAGCCCATTCAGGCTGTTATAACTATGAACACATTGGCCTATAAGCAACAAACATGGGGGCCTGTGGACAGGCATGCTTGTTTAAGTGTCTGCTGAGGCAGATGCAATCAGAGGCAGAGGACATGGGTTCGAACCTCAGCTCTACAAGTGAAACCCACTGTGCCCTGAGGGTATATCATCAGACAGAACCAAAAAAAAGGTCTTCTAAACAACAAACATGTGTTTCTCACAGTTCTGGAACCAGGAAGTCTAAGGCCATGTCACCAGCAGATTCAGTCCCTGGATGGGGCCCTTTAGCTGTGTTCTCTTATGACAGGAGGGAAAGGCAACTCCCCAGGGCCTTATAAGGACTTTTATCCCATTTGTGAAGTTAGAGACTTCATGAGCCAATCACCTCCCAAACACTGCACCTCCTAATTCTATCACATTAGCGATTAGTTTCCAACACAGAAATTTTGTGGGGTTTTTTTGTTTAGTTTTGTTTTGTTTTTGAGACAGGGTCTTACTATGCAGTTCAGGCTGGCCTTGAGCTTACTTTGTTTTTTTTTTTGTTTGTTTGTTTGTTTTTTTCAATATTTGAGATTTTTATTGGTTGTGTTGAGGATCAGTACACGATTCACTTTGTATACAATTCTTAACACACATACCAAAAAAAGCCACGTATCCTTTTTTAGTTTTTTCCAGTGACTTTCCAGCTTCAAATTTAGGGGCAAATTTTCTGTAAGAGGATTAAGTACCAGTATCTTCAAATGCTGACATGGTGTTACTTAAGTCTCACCAATTCACAATTTTATACCACATACACTACATACTCAAATTTTTGATCTTTCACAGCACATTAACAAAATGAGGCAAACCAGACTACCACTACCAAAG
>PVKN010037805.1:0-11176 GCA_004027915.1 Capromys pilorides
AAAAGTACAGCAATCTATTAAGTGGTCTTGTTCTCTCTCTCTCTTTTTTTTTTTTTTTTTGTATTTTAAGGTAGGGTCTGTAGGGTGTTCAGGGTCTCACTACTAGATCGGACTTACTGTAATCCGCCTGTTTACAGACTCCCAAGAGCTGAGGTTATTGTTCTCTTGTTTGATTTCAGCATTTGCGATAATAAATTTGATTTTGAATCCATTCCTGCTCATATATTATGCTTTGCAGTCTGTGGCTTTTTTTTTTTTTTTTTCTTTTTGAGACAGGGTCTTGTTATGCAGTCAGGCTGGCTTTGAGCTCACTTTTGTAGCCCAGGCTGGTCTTGAACTTGCACTGATCCTCCTGCCTCAGCCTCCCAAGTGCTGGGATTACAGCCATGAGCCACCATGCCCGGCTAATCTGCAGTATTTCTAAGCGTTTGGTTTTTCTGGCTTAGGGGTGCAGCTCAGCAGTGCAAGACATGAGCAAGATTTCAGCAGGTAAGCACCACCCTGAAAAAAAAAAAGGCAGCCTGGGGTGGTACATGTTTGCAATTACAGCACTCTAGGGAGCTGAGGCAGAAGGCCCGAACGTTCAAGCCCAACCTTTAAAGCTGCGTGCGTGCGTGTGTTACTAGGAAGGGAACCTAGGACTTTCGCGCTGAGCTGCTTCCACAGCCTCCTTTATTTTTTATTTTATTTTGACTTTTTTTTTTTTTTTTTTTTTTGTGGGACTGGGGTTCAAACTCACGACCTTGCACTTGCCAGGCAGGCACTTGTGCCACGGAGCTATCTCCCCAGCTTCTTCTTCTTTCTCTTCTTCTTCTTCTTCTCTTCCTCTTCTTCTTCTTCTTCTTCTTCTTCTTCTTCTTCTTCTTCTTCTTCTTCTTCTTCTTCTTCTTTAGCAAACTTATACTTTATTCTGTAATATCCTATTTGAGTTTTATTATTTTGCACAACACTTTGAAATTCTTTAAAAAAAAATAAAAAAAACAAAAAAAAAAGAAATTCTTAGGATACGTATTACAAAATGAAAGTTAAAATGGGAGTCTTAGAACAGGAAATACATCTATCTATCTATCTATCTATCTATTTATTTATTGTGGTCAGTTCAGCCTGCCTTGGGGGTGCGGCTGGTGCAGCATGTGGTTTTGGGGATCAAACCACAGTCCCTGCATTTTGCCTAAGCTTGCCTAAGCAGATGCTTTAGACCACTATCTCTCCAGCTCAAGAAGTACATTTATTAAATTAAACATCAATCCAGGACAGCAGGACAAGCTGTAACCAGAGTCTAGAAATACCCAAGCAGCTCAAGTCATATTCTCATGTTCTAGTGGCCACTTACGAAGCATGGCAGCCAAGTCTCATAGTATGCTTGGTCAACAAAACCCATGAAGACAGCAGCAATTGAAACAATGCCAGCAAAATTTTCAGATTTTTTTAAATTTCAGATTTTAAAATATAAGTAAATATAGATTTACTTTGTAGTGTTTAATGTGTTAATTTTATTTTTAATTAATTAATTAACTAATTAATTAACTTATTTATTTTGCAGGGCTGGGGATTGAACTCAGGTCCTTGCACTTGCCAGGTAAGTACTTATTCTGCTGAGCCATTTCCCGGCCCCTCTGTGCTAACTTTAATAGAACCTCTAAAATAAAGAATATATAGGAAAGAGGGGGCCGGCGAGATGGTTCAGTGGTCTAAAGCGCCTGCTTAGGGGGCTCAGGCAACTGCGGGGACTGCAGTTCGATCCCCGGCACCACATGCTGCGCCAGCGCCACCACCAGGGCAGGCTGAGCCAGCCACAAAATGAATAAATAAAGAAACAAACAAACACAACAAGCAAACAAATAAATAAATAAATAAAAAAGAATATATAGGAAAGATAAAAGAATGATCATCTAAATTAATATGAGAACAGCTGATTGCATTTAAATTTTTTTTTTTAATTTAAACTTCATTTATTTATTTATTTATTTATTTTGGCTCAGCATGCCCTGTGGGTGGGGCTGGAGCAGCTTGTGGTGCCGGGGATTGAACTTCGATTCCTGCAATTGCTTAAGCAGGTATTTTATTTTTATTTATTTATTTATTTTTGCGGGACTGAGGTTCAAACTCACGACCTTGCACTTGCCAGGCAGGCACTTGTGCCACGGAGCTATCTCCCCAGCCCCTTAAGCAGGCACTTTACACACTGAGCTATCTTGCCAGCCTGCTTATAGCATTTTATTACTAGTGTTTTAAGTCTGTAGAACATCAAACCACCTATCTACTTTTTTTTTTTTTTAATATGTATTTATTTATTTTATGGCCGGCTCAGCCTGCTCTAGGAGTGAGGCTGGCGCAGCATGTGGTGCCGGGGATCGAACCGTGGTCCCTGCAGTTGCCTAAGGTTTCCCAAGCAGGCGCTTTAGACCACTGAACCATGTTGCCAGTCCCACCTATCTACTTTTTTGAACTTCACAGAAAATCCAGTATAATACTAAGTGCTTATCATCCTAAGAATAGAAGAAACACTCTTACATTAGAAAGCTATTCAAAACTAACAGGGCCTTATGGAGCTAAAATAGGCCACTTCTAGAGGGTAATAACTGCACATCATAATAGTAACCACATAAACATCCAAGAAAACAGTTATGTACTTCACATTGAGGTCATCAAGAACACGATTAGAGGGGCGGGGGAGATAGCTCCGTGGCACAAGTGCCTGACTGCCAAGTGCAAGGTCGTGAGTCTGAACCCCAGTCCCTCAAAAGAATAAAAAAATTAAAAAAAGCAACTTTTAGAATTAGAGCTGCTGGGGGGCTGGGGAGATAGTTCAGTAGAATAAGCACTTTCCTGGCAAGCGCAAGGGCCTGAGTTCAATCCCCAGTCCCACAAAAGAAAAAAAAAAAGAAAAAAGAAGAAAGAATTAGAGCTGCTGGAAAAGGCCCTTGGCTGTGTTTATACCACTCTTCTAGTAAGTCATTTAGACATTTTTCCCTTCCCTGCTCCATAGCAAGGCACATACCACCCTTGTTGGCTTCATTAAAAGAATGATAACCTACAATATTTGCATGATGAAATCTTTTCAAAACCTTATAGCTCAGTAGAATAAGCATTTTCCTGTCAAACTCAAGGGCCTGAGTTCAATGCCCGGTTACACAAACAAAACAAAAACCTTAGCTTCATCAGTTGATATCTTTTGATGATCGTTACATATAGGATTAATCTTTTTCACAACCTAAGGTGAATGAGACAGACCTCTTGGAGATCTTTTTTTTTTTTTTTTGTCTTTTTGAGACAGGGTTTCGTTATGCAGTTCAGGCTGGTTGGAGATCTTTTTATTAGGTAAACATTGACTCCAGTCCCATAGTCAAGCTTCTGCATAAACAGGTGGGGATATTTATACATGGAATTGACAGTACAGATCTCCTCTTTCGGGA
The DNA here is from genome assembly GCA_004027915.1 of Capromys pilorides. Taxonomy (NCBI): domain Eukaryota; kingdom Metazoa; phylum Chordata; class Mammalia; order Rodentia; family Capromyidae; genus Capromys; species Capromys pilorides. The sequence continues at coordinate 3,417 of PVKN010037805.1, forward strand.
AAAAAATGTATACATTATATATAATATATATATTCTTTTTGAGTCAGGGTCTCTCTATGGAGTCCAGGCTGGCCTTGTATTCACTTTATAGCCTACGCTGGTCTTTAACTTCCTCCTGCCTCAGCCTCCCGAGTCCTGGGACTACAGGTGTGTGCCACCATGCTCGATTTTTTCAGAGGATTTGTTTGGTGTTTTGAAGTTATTGATTCCTTCCATTATAGCAACCGCTCTAGGTGCTATGATGAAACACATGCACAGCAGTGTCGAGAAAAGAGCGAAGTGACGACAATTGGCACCAAAGGCTGCCTTGGTGTGGTGCCTATTTTGTCTTCTTTTGCTGTTTTATTTGCTTGCTTGTTTTTGCAGTACCAGGGATTGAACTTGGGACCTTGAGCTTGCCAGGTAGGCAGTTAGGCCACTGAGCTGTGTCACCAGCCTTTGCTTTTTTTTTTTTTTTTTTTTTTTTTTTTTTTTTTTTTTTTTTTTTTTTTTTTTTTTTTTTTTTTTCTTTTTGCTTGTTTGTTTCTTTATTTATTTTATGGCTGGCTCAGCCTGCCCTGGTGGTGGGGCTGGAGCAGCATGTGGTGCCGAGGATCGAACAGCAGTCCCTACAGTTGCCCGAGCTTTCCCAAGCAGGCGCTTTAGACCACTGAACCATCTCGCCGCCCCCCCCCCTTTTTTTAAATATTGATTGATTGATTGATTGGAGGGACCGGGGTTCAAACTCACGATCTTGCACTTGCCAGGCAGGCACTTTTGCCACGGAGCTATCTCCCCAGTCCCTTTTTTGCTGTTTTGTTTTGTTTTGTTTTGTTTTGTTTTAAGTTTATTTTCTTAAACCTCATTTATTTGTGTTATGGCCGGCTCAGCCTTCCCTGGGGCGTGAGGGGCGGCGCAGCATAGGGTGCCTTGGATCCAGCCGAGGTCCCTGCGGTGGCCTAAACTTTCCGCGCTTTACACCGCTGAGCCATCTCACCAGTCCTCTTTGCTGTTTTTTAAACAGCGGTTTTTGCACCTTATTTAATTAAAAATTGTATTTTAGAATTTGTAAAATGAGGCACAACAGGCGAGACCCATTATTACATGTGTAAAAAGCCAGGGAAGGCCGAGGATCACAGGGTAGGCTGTTAAGGATGACGGGGAATAAACTTAATGAGACTTTTCAATGGAATGGTGAGCTAGGAAGAATGAAAGGGGTTGACGAAAGAAAGATGAGTTTAGGATGGGACGGTTTGTGGAAGCTGGTTAAGAACCAGGAGAATGGGTGGTAGAAGCGTTAGGGACCTGGGTCCTGGAGGACGGGGTGAAGGCAGTTGGTGGGTTGCTAAAGGTTAGACTCCTAGAAGCGCGGCTCCGGGAAGGGCGGCTTACGGCGCCTGCGCCAAGTGCTTGGCGGTGCGCTCCAGCTGAGGCTGGCGAGTTTTGGCTTCCGCGCTGTGGCTGCTGTTCACTGCTGCTACCTGCTGCTGCTGCTTTGCAAACATTTCTGTCTGTTCCGCCGCTCTCTCCATACTGTCATAGGAGTTGCGATTCTTAAGAATTGTTGCTACATCTGACTCAGTCAGGATGTTAAGGAACCACATGAGGCAAGCACATAACATGGAGGGCGGCGGAGGGAACTTGGGCCAGTGAAATCTTTTAGTTTGTGCATTCTCCGGGTGACGGGAGAAAAAAAGGGCCAATAGAGGCCTCAGACCCCCAAAAAGACACTGAGCATTTACTTATCATTGCCAAAGAATCGCTTTTTTCCACCAGGCAGGCTCGGGGCACCTCATCTTGGTATTCAACATTAACTTGCTTAAAGTTGGAGTTCGTCCTTCGTAGCAGGTTTATCCAAAGGACTGGGCTAATTTCCTCGTGTTTCTTTGCCTTCGTTCAGGTTGAGGAAGGCTGCTACATTAGGGTACTCGCGGCCCGGGGCGGTCCAGGATACGCTCAGCTCATCCTTAGCGCCTTTTCTGCGCGTTCAATGTCCCTAGTTGAGTTTACACAACCGCGCTAGGAAGGGCTGGTGATTGATTATTCATTTCGGCCACTGAAGCAAGGCTGTGGTAAGAAGCACACCACGATACCATCGGACGTACTCATACTATAGACACCAAGTGCCGGGAGTGAACTAGTAGGGAGGGTTTGCAGGATGTGCTGGATACTTGGGGGGAGTGGCGATGCAGTGGCCGCGCTCTTTTTTGAGCAGGCCTCAAAGGGACGGGACTTCCGTTGCCAGGGACTTCCGTTGCCAGGGAGGGAGACGACCAGCCGCAAGGCTTGGTTGGAACCCGTGGAAAGGGCTGGCAATGGGCTGAGTTAACCCTGGCAATTGGGAGCGTGGGCGACTGCGTGCGTACTTGGAACAATACGGGGACTGTGCAGTCGGCCGAGTGGCGCGACCGGCGTGAGCGGCGCGCATGCGCGCTTCAACGCGGTGACTGGAGCCCTTAGCAAGGGAGGCGGGCGTTTATGGGTAATTACGGTTTCAAAATGGCGAGGGAATCATCGGCTAGTGATTGGGGCCAACAAGGTATGCGGTGGCGCGGATCTATCTTTTTATTCCGTGAAGGGAATTGTTTTAGGTTGTGGTTAAATAACTGTAAATTGGCCCAGAATAGGCCTCTGGCTGGCGTGTCAGTAATGTGAGTATGAAAACGAGGGGGAAGGAGCCGGGAGCTCGTCAGGAAGGCTGAGGTAGAAAAGATCTCACGATCGAGCCTAGCTTGGGCAATTTAGCTATTGAGCGCGGGACAATCTCAAAACATACTGAGTCTCCAAATTGTAGTTGGCTGTGTATTGGAAATGTGTGAAAAGCGCTTAGAGACCGGCCACATTTCAGGCAATACACATTGAGAAGTCTCTCCGAGTCCGACTTGCCGATATTGGGCAGCCGTGCTTGGGGCTGCAGTGAGAGAATCTTGCCTGGGCCGAAACCGTGAGATTTTCTCCCTTCGAAAGCCTAAGACTGAGGATTTGTTGTTGTTTCCAGATGTTTCTTGCACTCGGGGGCTGGGGAGATAGCTCAGTAGAATAAATGCTTGCCAAGCAGAAGGGCCTGAGTTCAGTCCCCGTTCCAATAAATAAATAAATAAATAATTTTCCTTTCTTGCACTTGGAAGCTGGGATTTGAGCGAATGGCACTCAGGGTTTCAATTTTTTAAAAAACTTTATTTATTTACGTTATGGCTGGCTCAGCCTGCCCTGGGGGGTGTGGCTGGCGCAGCATGTTGGTGCCAGGGATCGAACTGCGGTTGCCTAAGCTTGCCTAAGCAGGTGCTTTAGACCGCTGAGCTATCTTGCCAACCCCAGGGTTTCTTTAATCAGTGCTGCAAAAAATGGAACTTTAAAAGTTCTGTTTTTGCTGCGCATGGTGGCACACTCCTGTAATCCCAGCACTTGGGAGGCTGAGGCAGGAGGATTGGTGCAAGTTTGAGACCAGCCTGGGTCATAAAAGTGAGCTGAAGGCCAGCCTGAACTGCATAGTGATACCCTGTCTCAAAAAGACAAACAAACAAACAAAAACCTTCTCCGAACATACCTCCAAACCCCCCAAAGCTAACTTTTTTCACCGTGTAGCCAACAACACCTCTTCCTCTCTGCTCAGAAGGGACAGTTTATGCAGCTACTAGCCCCAGAAGGCTTGGAGACTGGTTCCTTTTGCTTGAGCTGAAGATGTATGGAAGTGATGAGGCAAGCGTAAAGATCGACATTATCTGTGTTCTCCCTCCCCTCTGTTCTCATTATAGAAGACCCTTGTCCATCTGTAAACCCTGACATGGTGATTTGTGGCAAACAGGGCCCTCTATCTCCTGGGAGTTAGCTTTATTTTATTTATTTATTTATTTATGTTTTTTTTTTTTTTTTTTTTTTTTTTTTTTTTTTTTTTTTTTTTTTTTTTTTTTTTTTTTTTTTTTTTTTTTTTTTTTTTTTGCGGGACTGGAGATTGCGCTCAGGCCTTTACACTTGCCAGGTAATCTATTTCCCCAGCCCCGGAGTTAGCTTTAAATAAGTCCTTTTTCCTGTTACTCAGCTGTGTGGCCTTAGCCTAATGTGATGGTGCGCAACTCTAATCCCAGCACTTAGGAGGCTGAGGCAAGAGGATTGCCAGGGGTTCAGGGTCAGCCTGAACAACATAGGGGACCCTATCTCAAAAACAAGCAAACAACTAAACCAGTACCTATAAAGTTGCTGTTTTTTTTTATAGGTATTGCTGTCTAATTTATAGAATACCTATAAAACAGTAATCTGTCTAGGATTTTATGGCCAATTAAATGGTAGAGGCTAGATTTTTATCCAGGTATATGCCTCCAGAATCCTACACTCCTAAACATCATTTTTTACCTTAAATTGACATTTATGTGGAATCTTTTCTTTTTTTCTTTTTTTTGCGGGACCAGGGTTCAAACTCATGACCTTGCACTTGCCAGGCAGGCATTTGTACCATGGAGCTATCTCCCTAGCCCCAATGTGGAATGTTTTCTTAGAATTTCAATTATTTATTTATTTATTTGTTTGTTTGTTTGTTTATTTGCTTGTTTATTTATTTTATGGCTGGCTCAGCCTGCCCTGGTGGTGGGGCTGGCGCAGCATGTGGTGCCGGGGATCGAACCACAGTCCCTACAGTTGCCTGAGCTTTCCTAAGCAGGCGCTTTAACCACTGAACCATCTTGCCAGCCCCTCAATTTTTTTTTAAGTCATAACACTCACCTAAGCCATTAAGAAACACATTTTTACTGCCTTTGACTCAATAGAGCTGGGATGTAGCTCAGTGGGCACAGTGCCTGCCTGGCAAGAGCAAGGCCTTGAGTTGTATTCCTGGTACAAAAACAGAGAAAACTTATTAATACTTAGTACCTGGTTATGTGTGCACTGTACAGAAAGTAAAGGATTGTCGATTGAGAGGTTCCTGTGGCGACTAAAGTGGCTATCACCTGTACTTGCTTCTGCAATTTTTCTTTTGTTGTTATTCTGTAGAGAGAGGGTCTAGAATGGCCTACTACAGCAGGCTGAACACACCTGTTTTGGTTTTGTCTGATTTTTTTTTGAAACAGGGTCTCCCTATGTAGTTCAGGCTGGCCTTGAGCTCACTTTCGTAGCCCAGGCTGGTCTCAAACTCACACCGATCCTCCTGCCTCAGCCTCCTAAGTGCTGGGATTGGTCTTGCCTGACTTGTGATCTAGTCTCACAGATTAACAGCCATTTTTTTTTTTTTTTAAACAGCCATTTTTTCATGTGGTGGTGCATGCTTGTAATCCCAGCACTTAGGAGAGTGAGGTAGGAATTTCATTGGGAGTTGAAGACTAGCCTCAGCTACAAAGTGAGCTCAAAGCCAGCAAAAACTGCATAGTGAGACCCACCCTCAAAAAGAAAAAACAACAACAACAAAAAAGTAATGGGTGTGGTGGTGCATGACTGTAATCTCAGCAGTCTGGAGGCTGAGGCAGAAGGATTTTTTTTTTCCTTTTTTTTTTTTTTTTTTTTTTTTGGTGGTACCAGAGATTGAACTCAGGATCTTGTGCTTGCCAGTCAAGCACTTAGTCCACTGAGCTATCTCCCTAGCCCATGAGGCATGAGTGATTGCAGTCAGTTTGTGGCCAGCCTGAGCTACATAGTTAAAGGCCACCCTGGACTACACAGCGAGACTTGTCTGTGAACCAAACCTAGCCCTCAGTATTCAGGTTTAATTTCAGTGTTGGTACTTTGTGACAAATAAATGGGTTCTGGGTTCCAGTTTGGGGACTTTCCTCCTAGAAATTTGGTGAGACACCCTCACAACAGAGCACACAGTAGCCAAAAAGCTCTTATCATCAGAGTGCTAAGATTATAGGCATGTACCATCTCACTGGGCCCCCAAAACCGTACTTTTTTCCCCCTGGTACCAGAAATTGAACCTACAGTCTCATGCTAGCCAGATAGGTGCTGTGTCACTGAGCTATATCCCCAGCCCCTAAAAAACTGACTTTTCTGAATAGAAACCAGTACTATCTTTTCTGTTTTGGTTGTAAGATTGGGTTCTTTTTTCCTGTATGTTTGTCAGTTGTTTTCTTTTTATTTATTCATATAATAGTTCATATGTTATACTAGTTTATGTTGGAGTTTTGTGGGGAGTTTTTTGCATTTAAACAAACACATAGCACTTTATTATCAGTACAGTGATGAAGGACAAGTCTTTTAGCTGGGCGTGGTGGTACATGCCTGTAATCCCAGCACTTAGGAGGATGAGACAGGAGGATCTTTGTGAGCTGAGACCAGCCTGGGCTACAAAAGTGAGCTCAAGGCCAGCCTGAACTGCATAGTGAGACCGTGTCTCAAAAAGACAAAAAAAAAGGACAGTCTTTAAGGGTGGGAGCAGGTCCTGACAGCAGGGAGGTGGCCTTCACTTGCCAGTGATAAGCGGGTTCCCCAGCACCACCAGCGATGACTGAGTCCTTGCACAGGAATATTTTGGAGATGTAGCGATCCTTGTTGACCAGCTTGGACTTCTTGACCCTGCCGCTCTTGGGGAGCTCAGCCCACATCGCCTTCATGTTCTCCAGCAACATGTTGCAGTGCCTGTTGAAAGCTTTCACCCAGTCTAGGAGTTTGTTGTGGCAGTTGATGAGCACCTGGGTGGTGTTCTTGACTGACTGGGTCAGCACAGAAAGTGGACACGTGTTAAATTCCTCCTCCTCCTCCCGGTTCTGCAGCTCCTGTGGGGTCATCTTACTCTTGGGCTTGCTGAGGCTCATGTTGGTAGTTGCAAACTCCAGGTTATTCTTGTCTTTTTTTTTGAGACAGAATCTCACTGTGTGTGTTATACTGGCTGTGAACTCACTCACTATGTAGCCAGGGTAACTTTGAACTCATGGGAACCTTCCTGCCTCAGCCTACTGAGTGAGTGCTAAGATTACAGTTGTGTGTCACCACATTCTGGTATGTTGCAGTTCTTAAATTCAGTGTTTATTATTATCTTAGTATGCTCTGTCAATAAAGGCTGTTACTCAGATTTCTGTAATGTTACAATTTGTCCTACTTCAGGTTATTTTGTTTTTTAAAAAAATTACTATCGTTTATGTTTTAAATTTTTTAGTAGGGGCTGGGGAGATAGCTCAGTAGAATAAAAAGCAAGGGCCTAAGCTCTATCCCCAGTTCCACAAAATAACTATCTAATTAACTAGCTAAATATTTTTGGTTAGTAGAGATTTTTTTTTTCTGAGACTGGGGTTTGAACTCACGACCTGGCACTTGCCAGGCAGGCACTTGTGCCATACAGATGTCTCCCCGGCCCCTGGTTAGTAGAGATTTGAAGTCATTTTCTGTGATTCTGTGTGTAAGGTTGAATAGCTCCCTCAAGCTAGAAATTAGGGATAGCTCCCTTAATGTGGTCATTAGGGAATTTCGCTGAACCCCTGTCTGGTGATAATCATCAAGTATGGGGGGAGGAGATCCATAATTTCACCCCCAGAGATAATGAATGTTAAGAAATACAAACATATAGCTGGGCATGTTCGTGTATACTTGTAATCTCAGCTCTCGGGAGACTGAGGCAGGATGACTATTGGGAGTTCGAGACCAGCCTGAGCTGCAAAATGAGCTAGCTCAAAGCCAGCTTGAACTACATAGTAAGACCATGTTTAAATTGGTCTCAGGGGCTGGGGAGATAGCTCAGTAGAATAAGCACCTGCCTGGCAAGTGCAAGGGCCTGAGTTCAATCCCCAGTTCTGCCAAAAAAAAAAAAAAAAAAAAATTTATGAGCCAGGCATAAATAAGTGCTTGCTTGGCAAGCAAGATCC
>PVKN010037806.1:0-11171 GCA_004027915.1 Capromys pilorides
TCTACCTCAGATTCAGAGTTTTTGCTTGCATGATTCCCATTTTCTTCCATGGTATCATCTCCTGTATTTGATTTGGGTGGGCTTGGGCCCTGTGATTACATCTTACTCCTTATCTTTATCATTTTGTATGGCAGTGATCTCTGTACTTTGGTGAAGTTATGCTGTTAGTGCTTATGGAAGTTTGTTCTGGATCCACCAAGCTTGTTCCCCTCCAGACATGCCTGGCTGCGAGTCAGAGCTCAGGTCACTGGCTGCTGTGAGGCCTTGTGGGTCTGGACTGTGGGTGGAGTCAGAGCTCTGGAGTTGAGGAGTCTGAGGATGCACGTGGACTGAGAGTCCTTACCAGGCAGGTCAGATGGGATCTTGGATGGGTTCAGGACTGGAGCTCAGGCGGAAAGAGCCAGAAGATGGAGGCTGGCCGAGGGTCCTTACCTGGCAGGCGTGCGGGCCAGACCAGATGGCGGATGGGTTCGGGACTGGGGAATAAATAATTTATAATTTATTTGTCTGAAATAAATTTTTCCTTAGTATGACAATTAAGGCAGATTGCCAGTTAGATTGGCTTGGGTTTCTGTCAGAGGATTAGTAAAGCATGCATCTAAGGGTCTGAGTGGATCATGGAGGTGCGACTGTGGGATATACACTCAGCACGTATCTCAGTTACTCTTCTCTTGTTGCTGAGACAAAATACCTGACACACAAAGTGAAGTAAAGGTTTAATTTGCTCACATTTAATGGAGGTTTTAGTCCATACTTGGCTGGCTCCAAGGCAGACTGGCACATAGCAGAGAGCAGTAGTTCATGGTGGTGGCAAAGAGCAAGAGGAGCCAGGGCAGGAGCAGCAGCAACAATGGCAACAGAGAGGAAGTCTGTCTCTGTCTCTCTTATATGACATTCAGGTTACCCACCCAGGCTGGGTGTAAGACTCAGCCATAATCCCAGAAGTATGAAGACTCATAATCCCAGTGGATCATGAGTTAATCTCAGACTGTATGAGTCCCACCTTATGACTGCATGAGGCTTTGGGGGGACACCTAGACACAAACCATGACATCATGATTCCCCTTCTGCTTCATGCCCACCATGAAGCTGTCCTCCACCACATGCTTCCTCCATGAGAATTTTCCTTGGAGGTAGCTTTCCATGAACTGAATCTCTGGAAACCATCATTAGACTTGAACCTGTTTTCCTTTTAAACTCTGTGTGTTGGGTGTTTTGTTCTCAGTAAGAGGAAAGCTGACATTTTTGTTCTTCAGTTTGATTTGGTACAGAATGTGTCAGGTCTACCATTGGTGGCTTTTAAAAAATAGCTTGATGTCTACTTCAGAAGGTCTCGTGGACAAGGGAAACTGGTTTCCACTGTGGACTAATTCACCTGGCAACCCCGGTGAATTCTGCCACCCATCTCTCACGTTCTGCTCCCTTCTTATTGACTCAAGACTTGGACATATGACTTGTTTTTGTTAATGGAACCTCAGCAAATCTCATGCAAGGAGAGGTTGGTAAGCACCTCAGTTGGTCCTCCAGGAGTGCAGCCCTTTGGAAGCCAACTGAATTTCAAGCTTAGAATAGACTATTAAATTATGAACCTTGTGGAGAGAGACTCTGAGGAATGTGAGCCCATTTTGAAGGGCACAGCTCCATGTGAGCTTTCTGCTGAATAGAGCCTGTTGGGTGACCCCAGTTTCACCATGTAGATCAAAAAACTGCCCAGCTGACATCAGCCAGTGAATTTTGACAAAGTTGCTGTTACTACATTTTACAGTGTTTATTACTCCATAATAGAAAATTAAAACCATGTTGTACTTCAAGAGATCTGTCCCAAAGGCTGCGATCTGCAGAGACCTTGTACGTGATTATAGTTCAAAGTGCTATCATGCCATTAAAACGCAGTGAGTGAGGGCACAATGTGTGTGCATCAGATAAATTGTGGGACCATTGCCTCCATCTTTGTAACTGAGTCTCATTCGTGCAATATTTTTATGTTTGCAGAGGCTATACCTAATTTTGGTACCCCGCAAAACAGGGCTCTTTTTATTCATTCACATTATAGAAGGTACTGAAGAGTGCAAGGCAATGAAAAGTGTTCCCGATCTCACCATTGAGAAGTTAACTCTGGGAAATTTCCATGTTTTCAAATTCATTTAAGACAAAGATTTACTTGATTCTTCTTTGAGAGCCTAGTGTGTAGATAAGTAAACTAGGCTCCATTGAGATTGTAGACTAGTATCCTTCCAGAAGTGGCTATAAGTGGTTCTATAGTTTTCTGTACTGGCTGGTGTAGTTTATGATGCTTTACCATGCCTTGTCAGCCTCCCTACTGCTTTTTCTGCAGGAGAAATCTCTCACTTAATTTTGGTTTATTCAGTGGCTTCACACTGCCTCCAGGCCAGTGCTTATCAACCAGGGACAGTTATGTTTCCAGCTGCCCCTCTGGCAATTTGAGAAGACATTATTGACAGAGGTGAGGGTGGTGTGTGTGTGTGTGTGTGTGTGTGTGTGTGTAGGGGTGTACCACTGTACTATACTATGAAGTATGGCCAAAGAATGTTTGAAGTATGGAAAGATCTTGCCATAAATGACAATTTGTAGGGGTGTACCACTGTACTATACTATGAAGTATGGTCAAAGAATGTTTGAAGTATGGAAAGATCTTGCCATAAATGACAATTTGTAGGGGTGTACCACTGTACTATACTATGAAGTATGGTCAAAGAATGTTTGAAGTATGGAAAGATCTTGCCATAAATGACAATTTGCTATTAACTCCCTCAAAATACTATCCCTTGCTTTGCCTCGCTTTGAACACACTAGTTCCATCTTTCTTGCTGCTTTCTGAGGCGGTTCTGGGATGAGCTTCTTCAGGGCACTGTGAGGTCTGCCTCTATGTCCTGGGTGCCTTTAACCTCTTTCCTTTTTACGACTCTTCTTACTTTGAGGCTGAACAACAAGTTGTTCAGTGACAGATCCAGTGGATAAAGTGGATCAGAGCACAGCATTGTTTGTATGTGACAGAAATTGTGGTTATCATTTGGTCAGTAATGGACCATAAAAAAAAAGTACTGTGCATGTTTAAATTTAAAAAAAATTACAGGAAGTAACATAGAACACGCCCTCTCCAAACGCAGTTATACTATTGTGCTTTGCAATATGCCTTTTACTGAAATATGTAATATGTGTTTTGAAAAAATGGAAGCATGCACCTTATTGTTGAATCACCCATCTCTTGACCTTCAAGGCTGTGCTGCCATTGTTGAAGTGTAAAGTCTAGGAAGGGACCACTGTACTGTGAGCTCCAGGACTGACTTTCACAGTAAGAAATTATCCAGCCCACTCCAGTTATGCCACCACTGAGAAACCCGACTGTCGGACAAGGCCCATGCTGCACCTTCGCTGCCCTTTCTGATCTCGCATCTCTTCCCCCTTACCTCTCACGCATGTGCCTTCAGCCTCCTGTCTTCCTATCCTTTCTCCTTCATGGAGAAGAAACATTCATGTTGTTTCTATAGTCTGGAGCATCCTTTCCCAGGGGAAATTATTCCCTGTGACAGATTTATGAACCTGTTTTTTGCATACTTCCATTTTCCTTAGTACATAGAAGTGCAATTACTTTTTAAAATCTTTTGCACCTACAGACTTCTAAGTTCAACGTGAGCCAGGACCAAGACACACAGCTAGGAAATATGTAAGTGAATGGGTGAATGTTTGCATGTGGCCAGGACTGGGAAAGGGGCCGGCGCTGATAGTGCTACTGGTGGTGTGTGGCCTGCCTTCAGCCAGTTTTTTAGTGGAGGAACCAAATGTGCAAAGACCCTGTGTGGCCCAGGTCTCCCCTCTGCATGTAGTTGTAGCATCACTGCCTCCGCAGTTCTTCTTCTTCTGTCTTATTTATCCCTCAGCAACCATCAGTTTAAATTTTTAAGTGAGCTCGGGAGAGCAGTGTGGCAGCCGCAGACATGCAAGGAGTTTGCCTTCCAGATGACCAACTGCAAGGACGAACACAAGAGCATTTACTTTGCAAGCTACTTCCTTAGATATACCCTTTACCTAGCAGTAATACTGCTTGCATGATAATCAGTTTCAAAGATGGGAGCAATGATCCCACTGTGTAATGAACACACACTTACATGGTGCCCTTGCTTACTATGCTGTGAACGACATTCCCGTATTATAAATGCAAAGCTCCTGAGCAGGGAGGAGGCTTAGAGCAGTGGAGGTCTGTTTTGCTCAAGCCACATAAATTAGTTACATTGTAGACTAGTGGATATCAATTTTGTCTGCACATTAATACCCCAGTTGAAAAATGCTGTTGTTGATGGGCAACCCGCACAGAATTTGTGTCAGTAGGTCTTGGCTATGCCCTGGGCTTTGGAATTTCAAGTTGCCCAGGTATTTCCATTGTGCACCTAACTTTCAGTACCACTGATGTAGGTAACTAAATTGAGTGTAGTCCTTCATGTTAACATATCTGAAGCAATTTAATATAATATTTTTTCTTATTGATAATTTAATGCTTCCTAACAATTTTGTGCCTTTAGTATACCTAATAAATTAGCACTTACAACTTCATGTGGATTTATAATTGCCATACAAAAATTTAACATCTAACCCTTTGGCAAATGACATCATAGAACCTCATTTTTTTCCTGCCCTTTACTCTCTTGACCATAAAACTTAGGAGAAACATCACAGAAAAGCAGCTGACCATTGTCCTTTTGGAGGAAGTTGGAAGGAAACTGCTTTTTCAAAAGATGATATATCCACAAGGACACAAAATGGAAACTTTTTTTCTTGGTTCCCATTCTGCCTCTCCTGGTTCCAGAAAACACAGCTCTTTTTGGCAAAGAGAATAAGTTGGAAGAGCCCTGGGTCTCAAGTTGTCCTTCCAGGAGGTTTATGGTTCTGAGGTTTTTGTTTTATTATAGATGGCATTCTTGTTGTTAATGTATTGGCTAAGAAGAAAAGTGAAAGAGGTTTTGAATTCCTTCTGATCATCTCCCATCCCCCTTCTCTGTGTTTTGGTTTCATGTGTTGCGTCACTGAGAAGAGGTCTGGGCAAGCTGTCAGAGTGACTGTGCTTAGGTCTGCTGGTGACAGTGATTTTTGCCATTTGTTTAAATATGTAAGAGTGAAATATGAGTCCTACTCATTCCATGGCACTGAACGATCAGCACCATTTTTTTTTAAATCAGTTTGAAAAACTTTGGGATCTAATGACTTTTGCCAACAGATAGATGAACACTGCTGTTGATTGACTGCTTTTAAAGAAGGCAATAGCTTCTGATCATTCCAAGCTATAGAGGTTTTGATTACCATATTCTGTTTTATTTTAAGAGGGAATATTATAGTAGGAAAGAACTGTCCAATTAACTGAGATGGTGTAAGCCTCCCATTCCCTCACAGGGTTTGCAAGTAACAAGTCCTCAGGGTCGGTTGTGCAGCACAGTGGTAGCACCTGCACAGCAAGTAGGAGGGAGACCCTGGGTTCAGTTGCCAGCACCACAGAGGACAAAGCTAAGCAGAGTCACACCAAACACCATGTGTATGTTTTAAAAAGACAATGAAGGCGTAAAACTGTTCTTTAATTCATCAGTTGCTCTTATTCGTGTAGTGCCATAGGTTCGCCCATCCTGGGCATGCCCTGCTAGGTGTGAGGAATAACGAGTTAAATGATTTGCCTAATGAGCTGTATAATGGATCCTGGAATGCCTCAGGATGCTTGTCAGTAGATGTTTTTGTGTGATTTATCATGATGAAAGTGATTGATTATATTGAAGCTGTCAAGTCAAAGAAATTTGGTGGAAAATCATTTCATTGTAAGTTATTAAGTAGTTTAAATTGTTAATTTGTAAAATTTTTATGAAGTTATTATTATTATTTTTTATTATTATTATTATTTTGCTGTGGTACAAAAGTACTTTTTCTGAATTACCTAAGTTTTAGAAAATATTGCAAAGAAGGGAGTTTTGTTCCAAATTAGAATTGGGGGTCAGCTAAATAGCTCAGTGGATTAAAGCGCCTGTAAGCAGGCACAGGGGCCAGGGATTTGATTCCCAGGCTGCTTTACTGGGGCACACTGAGATAGTAATTGAGACTGAACGTGGTGGCTCAGGCCTGTAATCCCAGCTCTTAGGAGGCTGTGAACAGTTGGGCCATTATGAGTCCAATCTAATAGTGAGACCCTGAACACCTTATAAACACATCTCTAAAATACAAAAAAAAAAAAAAAAAAAAAAAAGATTGGGCCATGACATTTAGGTCCCTGCAATAAATTTTAGTAAAATTGACAGCTGAAAGGAACTCAGAGGTCATTCATTTTACAGATGAGACATTTGAGTCACAATAAGCTTGGCTTCTTTGCTGGGGCCTACAGAGCCTCTACAATGCCAAACTGGTGACAAAAACCAAACAGACAGGCTTGAGACTTGCCGTTGTTTACCTGGGAGGTGATGCAGGAAGATGAAACAAGGAAGGCAAGACAGTCTCTGTAGCGTGCGTGAACAGCAAGCCCACTGCGGGCCACTGAGGCTACTCTGTGCTGGGGACCTATACAGCACATGTCAGAGGCGCCCCACTGAGGAGGTCAGGAGTTGGACTGTTTGTTTACCAGCTCCTGTGTTGCCAGAACCCTTGCTCCTAGCTTCTGTAGCTAAAAATGTGCTGTCAAGAGAGTCTTATATCCTAAAGTAAGACCTGCTCGGTGTGCTTGGGAACTGAGTCAGTGGGAACGTGGAGGAATCCAGGCAGTGCTCAGAAACAAATGGAAAGAATATAGAGGGGCTGCTCCACACAGGGCTACCCTGGGGCGACAAAAGCCTTGCTTGGCTCTTCCTTATTCTTCCCAGCTGTGTGCCTATAGTGCTCTTCTGTTGCCAGGATGGGCTGCAAAGTAAGGACTGAACCAAGACCATTGGCATGGGACTTGTCTATTTGACCCTCCAAAGCCGCAGTCCTTTTCTCCAGCCTGCCCTTGGCCCATGCTAGGTGTTAGTAGCTGCCTCCATGAGCTTCTTCACCCTCTGGACGCTAAAGGTGTTCAGAGGGAGCGAAGTACTGGGGGAGACTGGTGGGAGCTCAGGGTATTTGCTCCCCCAGTCCTCTTCTGGCCAGCCTGTGTTTGGGGGTCTTTGTCCTCTTCTTAGAAGCTGCAGTCTATCACGTGGCCCTCTGTGAGCTCTTTTTTCTGGGTTTGTGTGGGTCTGTTCTCTTGCCTCTTCACCTAGGACACCTCATGTTCCCCTGTTGGCTCCCTAAGCCCTGCCACACCAGGTAACACCCTCTTATTAGACTCCTTCACTCCAGCACTGTGGCTGCTTCCTGGGGGGACCCTGACTGTGATACCTTCTTGGAGGCATCTGTTCTCTAGACACAACTGGGTGAAATGGAGCAGCTAGAGGTGCGGAGATAGAAGATAATGAAGCATAAATTATACTTGAGCCCTAGGGACACTTTGTATGCAGGATGCATTACCATAACAATGGATACTTACTAAAGAAGATATTTTTGGAGGTGCCTTAGGTTGTAATCGGTAATATGTTTTCTTTTCTGCTCTATGAGTAGTGCTCTTTGCGTCCTGAATTGAAAGTTAGAAGCTTGGCTTTATTATAACGATGAATGTAGTTAATTATAAAGTGCTTAACTCTGTAAGATGTAATAATCTGCAATTCAAGAAGCACAAGAGTACAATGGATCTGTCCATCTGGAAATGTCAAAGATTTATCTCAGGTATTCTAGTGTTAGATAAGCATTTCCTCTTAACTCCTTATATTTCTCATCTCATTCCACTGTGTTAGGATTGAATTTGGGGGGGAGATTTTTAAAAAATAGCCAATGTAAAAGGCATCACAGACTTGTTCATAAAAAGGCACCATATGAACAGAAAAGAACTCAATCTGCACAAATTTACAGAGGGCCTGTTGTGACTCAAACACCGTGCTGAGCACCCTGGGCTCCATAATGAATAGTATTTGCTCAGTGCTTTTCAGGAAATCACAGCGTAGTTAGGAAAATAGAAGTTTGAACAAGTACTTATGATAAATATTTAAAGCATTATTGGCATATAGTGAATTTTATGTATATCTAAATGAGGGTGTAGTTTATTCTGTCAGTAAAAGGTACCCAGGCTGGCAAGTGGCAGAAATGCTTCTTAGTGCAGGTGACCTTGAGTTGGATCCTGTAGGGTGGCAGTGAGTATGGCAGAAGAAGCGAAGGGATGGTGGATGGCGTAAAAAGAAGTGTAGAGCTTCTTGATTGCTTGGAGATTCAGCAAGGCATATGATTTAGTCAAATTCTGGTGGCCCTTGGAGGAATGCCCGGATGTAAGACTGAAGTTAAATTGGTAACTTAATCTTAAATACACCTAAAATAATGCAATAATATACATGCCCAAAAGAGTCTAGGGAACTGTGAACAAAACAGACAACTTTTGAAAGAATCTTTAGATTTTAAGGGGATTATACCTTGCTAGACCTCTTGTGGGTAATTTCTAAATATGGAGGAATGCACGTTTCTAATTGCCGAGCATCTCAGGGGAGGGAGACAGGCTTGATGCTATTGTCTGTAAGCATGTGCATTTGTTAAGGTTTGTGGTCACTTATGCCAACCTTCTAAACATAAAGTTAACCTTCTATCATGGTAAATTCTCCTTATATATGGAATCATGATTTTCTCTGGAAATATGGCAGACTACTAATATTTTGCGAGCATTCATATTTTACAGTCTCCTCTTTAGAAGAACGTATCTGATTCACAGCACAAGAGATACTTGTGCCTTATTTGTTCTAATTAGGCTAGTTCTAAAACTTCAAGCTTCAGTAATCTTATGCGAAAGCAAGTCAGTTGGTGAAGGCTGTTTTGGATTTCTAATTGCTGGCTTATCTAGTAGCACACTAGTAAATAAGAATTACTCTGCAGAGGCATGATTCAAATAGTGACTAGACTACATAATGGTAAAATCCAGCCTTTGTGGAGAGGAACCTTTAAGCCTGATGTGGTGCCATGCACCTGTTGTCCCATCTACTTGAGAGGCTGAAAATAAAGAAACAAAAAAATAGCAAAAAATAGTTTTAGAACCAGGGAAATAGCTCAGTGGCATAAGCATCTGCTTAGTAAGTGCAAGGCCCTGAGTTCAATCCCTGGTACCACCTCTCCCCCCAAAAAATGTTATAAAATGAGAGGCTGAAATAAGAGGATCCCTTGAGCTAGAAGTTCGATGACAGCTTAGGCAACAGAATGAGACTCAAGTCAAGAAAAACAAGGCCCTTTTACTGTCATACTGAAGGTTGTTCTATGGTCTGTAAACTGGGGATGTCATGAATTTCAAGGGCAGAAACAAAGTCCAGCCAGGTCTCATAGAACTTCAGTGCTGAAGTCCAGATGTAAGCTCATATCTTCCCTGTCATATAGGGATCCTGTCTGTCTGTGTAACTGTTTATCCTTTCCTTCTGGTATTTGTCACCTTCTTCTCTTTCTGTTTTGCCCCTTTGTTGTTTTTTAAAGATTCATTCCACAACTGATTAGATTGACACAACCGTTGCCATTCAGCGACCCTGAGTGCCTCTGCCTGATGGCTCAGCGAGGCTGTTCTGCTCCTGTGAGATTGGCATGGGCTGTGCTTGCCTGGGGTTCAGAGTAGTTTGAATGATCGCACCTACTATTGATAATGTGAGAAGCTGTTTTCGTTTGGGATGTCCAGTGGAGCACTTTCTACTTTGTCCTGTGGAGAATCTCTACACATGCCTGGAGATTCTGCTAGCCTGGGGCTGGCTTCCAAGAGGGAGCATTACAAATACACAGAGGCACTCACTACTACTTGCTTAAGATCAGGTAGGACCTAGAAGACCTGCCTGACCACCTCAGGGCAGGGCAGTCTAAAGGGGAGAGCTATCACAGGACCAGTCTTCATTTCTACAGCAAGAGTGATGCATGCTTTACAAGTACTTTTTCTTTGTTCAACTATTCTCAGGAGACACTTTGATTGGTTGCTGGCTATCCAGTGTTCTGTGGTTGCGGGGGCCACAGTTATGCTACTGAGGAGAGAAATGAAGGTAGGTAGGCTGTGGGGTCTCAGAGCAATGATTGTTGGCATTGGCAAGGACGGAGAACGTTAAGCGGCCCCTCCCCATGCCATGGACCCTTGAGATGCCTTTCCTTTCATGGCCCAGAGAGCTCTGCCCAACTTAAGTGCCGCCTTCTCACTTTTTCTTGAGCTGTTATCTCTCGTCTTTCAGCTTTATTCCTGTTGTTTTGTGAATTTCCCATGGTGCATCTCTGCCTTCCTGCTCCATGTCTTTCTGCGTCCCTGACTCAAGAAGGTCGTTTTCTCTCTCCCTTACCTGTTTGCCGGTTCACTTGTAACTTTTTAGATTTCAGCTCCCATGTCACTTCTCAATGGAGCATGGATATGTCTGAAAGAAGCGGCATCCCCTGTTCCAGCTCTGATCCCTTTGTCACCCTCAGCACTCTGTGTAACTTCATATGTGTGTGGCTACTTGCCCACTCTGTGCCTCCCCTTCTGGCTCTACCAGGCAACAGAAGGTATCTGGGGCCACAGCGCTGTGCATGGTGCCTCTAAGGCAAGGGTACGTATTTGTTCTTTATATCAGTGAAACAATGGAAATAGTTGCTTTGAAAAAAAAGAGATTAAAGGACTGAATATTTATTTTGATGAAAGAAGTTAAAAGCAGGAGTTGCCTTGTGAGTCTGTCAAGCCCTACCATGAAGAACATACTGATGGAAACTATGTGATACTTTGAAATACAGAATGAGTTGTGCTTGGAAATGGACAGGAAGTGGAGAGCTGGGGATTTAGCACAGTGCCAGTGTCTGCCTGGCAAGCACAAGGTCGTGAGTTCAATTCCCGGTACCAAAAAAAAAAAAAAAAAAAGACAGGAAGTGCCTGAATAAAAGCCAACATTGCTATTTTTTCTTTGGGCTTCCACAAGCCTATGGCACCTGAGGTACACCCGGGGATCTCAGTGATAGCCATATTTTCTGAACAGTAGGTCACAACAGCTTATTGCATTTCTGCTTAATAGCCGATGAAGCATATTTGCTGGTAGCCAAAGGTTGGTTAGATTGCGGTTGGGAATGTGATGCACCTGTGAGCATGATTTCCATGATATAACTCTAAGTTCCTATCCAGCTCTTCTATGAAATACTGTTTATCAGAA
>PVKN010037807.1:0-11185 GCA_004027915.1 Capromys pilorides
CACTCAAAAAATGACATTAATTGTCATGTTATCATTAGACCATAGTCATGGTCTAGAAGGAATTATATAAAACTTCAGATATCTCTTATGGGAGGGCTTCCTGTGGGCATGAAAAGACCTTTTCCATCCATACTGTTCTCTCTCTCTGGATCTGCTGATCTCCATTTTGGATTATTTCTATTATTATTAGTAGTAGTAGCAATAGTAGTACTACTACTATAATTATTTTCATGAGACCAAGGCAATCATACAACAAAGATTTTTTTTTCTTTTTCTTCCTTGTGCTTTATTTAAAAACACACAATCCTATAGGATGAGTGCATGGGTAGATGGCATTCCCTCTTTGGCTCCTTTACTTTAAGCCTAGCATATGGCCTTCTGGTAAACCTCCCTGCCTTTTGTACCAGTTGTGTGTTGACCCCTGACATCATCCCTACACACTGGTCTTCCGTTTCTTCTGACTGTGGTGTATATGTGTTTATGCACTCTCCCAAATGCGAAAGGGAAAGTGGTAAAATAGAGAAGATTCATTACTTTTGCTCTTTTAGAAGAAGGTCACATGTGTCACTCAAGAACTTCTCTGATAGGCAGAGACTCTATGCTCAGGAAGCTGTCTTTTTGAGGAATTGGATGAGTTAATACAACTGTGTGTTAGACGAACAACCTGAGAGTCTTACAAGGAGCATGGGCGAGGTCCAGAAGATGTAGGAGGTGCCATCTATTTGAGGACCCTAAAGGCCAAGAGCAGTGAGCAAGATCTTCTGTGCAAGTCTGAGAACAAGCCCTGGGTTGACTTCCCTTCTTGGCCAGCGAGTGCAGAGGGCCGCCGTGCGCTGCAGGCTGACCTCCACAGCTGGACAGATGAGCCACACCAGGCTCAACAACACTGGTTTCTCTTACAGGGTCCAGGAGACTCTCTCTCCACTCTCCGCTCATCCCCTCTCCTCAGTGATCTGGGCACCCTCCTGCTACCACCTTTTTCATTTGAAGACTTGCTGCGCTCCTTTTTCCCTCTCACTTTTCAGAGTCCCCTAAGGGTGTTCCTCTAGAAAAGCCACTTGCCTCAGACCCTTGCTCTGGCATCTGCTTCCAAGGGAGCCCAAATGAAGACTCCTAGACAATCCCGTGTCCACACATGGGTCGACTGTGCGCTCAGCACCTTACACAGTGTGATGCCTGTCTGAGGCTGTGAGAACAGAGACATTATCTCAAGTTCCTGTCTGCAGCGCCTCAATAAATATTCACTTCACAAATTTCCTGTGGCTCTGCATCTTCCTCCAGGCAGAAGGCATCAGCACAGGATGTTTTACCAAATGCCTGGCAGGAAGGACAAAACAGATGAGGATGAGAACCCATGTCCTAGAATAGAGGAAAAAAAAAAAAAAAAAAAAAAAAAAAACAGGCCACTTAGCCCCAGCACAAGTTAACCCCTGCCTATGGGTAAGGCACATGCACTGCTGTGATTCAACTTCTCTGCCTCTAAAGTGGGGATTAAATAGTACTTGCCATGATTTAGTGTCGGAAAAGTGCTTTGAAACTTCAGAAAGACTATATGATTAAAATAGTAGCCGCTGTTCCATCATTTAAATAATCTGGTTGGCAAGGACGATGCATTAATCATCACAGCGGAGTATTTTTATATTCTCTGAATATCTTTCATCTGAGAACATCACTGTGGCTTATAAACATGAACTCAACGTCTTCTTCATGACAACATGCAGACTGGCTCTTTACACCAAAAGATAAACTGAAGCTAGGGATGACCAAACAGCCTGTCCCCGAATGTCTAGGACTGAGGGCAAGAGACAGGTTACCACCAGCCAAGTAAATAATCAAGAGCAAACCCTGTGTAAATATTTGGGTGGGAGGACAAATAGATTAGATAGGCAGAGCCATGAGGAGGACAGTGCTCTCCCTTCCTTTCCCTGCTCCCCACCGAAGCACTCTTGGATTCCCAGGGGTCTCCAGGATCTCTTCCCTTGAGTAGTAGTTTGCACGAATATGAAAACCTAGGCAAAATATTTAATGGCTGCTTTGAGCTCAGCAGCAGTTGTCTGTGCATTGCCAAGAGCCCATTTGAGTGGCTTTATAGATTGTGTGCCCTATGGTTTTATGACAATAAATGTGACTACGCCTTTGAGCCAGATGCAGAGGGAAAGATGGCGCATCTTGATGGAGGTGGGAGAGACGTGCACGAATAAGAGGTCTGTTGCAGCAGAATGCCAGCCTGGTCATGGCAACTGTTCAACATCAGGAAGGAACCCTTCTGCAGGACTTGCGGGCTAGTCAGCCATTGGCAGTTCCTCCTACCAGGCCCTGGGTCACCCGGCTGAGGGGAGAGTGACTTGTGGTCTCTCTTCCTGGCAGTTCCAAGCTCAGTAACACTGCCATGGGATGCACGAAACCCTCAGAGCACCTGCAACTGGCAGATTCTAAGCTTGTTCTGCACCTGCTGTGCAATTTTGGGGAAATCACTTTCTTTACTTTCTGGTTACTAAGTGTTCAGTCATAAGATGAATGCTGGGAGCTCTGTAATCTTCCATCTGTGCCATGAAACTCCTATGTACCAGGCGGTCTCTTGGAGCCCACTAATGAGGTCCCAGAAGACAAAATGCTGTGTCCCCCATCTGGCTGTAAGCAGTGGTCTTACCCTTCTATAGTGGACTTCCAAGCACACCATGTTTGGAGGGGCGTGGGCCTGGGTCTGGGCAGGCTTCCAATTCCTCCAAAAAAGTAAAATGTCAGAAGTTCACTAGTCTTGATATTTACTTTTTCTAACTTCACACACAGAAAGGAAATCGTCAGATAGCTCTGACAGCCAATGACTCTTTTATACCAGAGTAGAACAGAAGGGAACCATTTCGGTGCAAGGAGACACTAGCTAGTCACTCAAAGAACTCCAAGGAAACCTTGGAGAATCACCCCTGTGCCTACCCCTGCACTGCTGCCAGTTCACCCAAAGCCATCAAGCAAAAATTTCTGGGCAAAGGCAGCTGCTTCCTTGTGCTCTGGGAGCTCAGTGATAGAGGACATCCTAGCCCAGCCCCTCACCGCTCACATCCAGACACAAATACACAAGATTAATGGTCATGGCTGCATGATGGCTGGACCATCCCAGACACATAGTGATGTGGCATCTCATGCCTCCACGCTGACCATGGAAGCAGATGCTTTCTAGCAGCTCAGAGCACGTAGCATAGGGCTGGACTCCTCGGCCATGTATCCTGGCTGTGCCTCTTACTTTCTTGACTTCTCAGCATGTCAGCCTACATGTCGACACCATGAGAATAATAATAATGATAACACCTGCATAGGCTTGTTGGGATGATCAAATGAGTTGACACATGTTAATGCATGTAAAGTGTCTGCCATTCTGTAAACATTGCAGAAATTAAAAATATACATATTCACACACATGTGCATACCTATGTTTGCATGTCATTTCATAAAGAAGGAAGAAGAGATAGCCACTGTCATCTGGGCATCAGGTAATGACTTTCTTCAGTACTGTTTTTAACCTGTGCACTTACCAATGATTATCTCACGCTGATGATTCAGGAAGAATTTCCTGAATTTCTATCAAGCAAGTAATGTCTATAAAATTGAGGGTTTTGCTCCCTCATCCTGGTGTCTCGTCACACTGGACTCTACCTCCAGGGACTCGTGTCTTACACACTTCACCTGGGAAAGGCTCCATGGTGCTACCATATTTGACAGCAAAGGACCCGCACAACCACTCTCACCCTTTGCTCCAGTTATAAGTGCACATTTCCTGTGACTAAAACAAATGCCAGATCTTGAGGATCAAAGAGAGCTCTCAGTTCTCACCCCGACATGTGACAAGTTGCCCTGAATGGGCCATCTGGTTACAGTCGGAGACGTTGCAGGGGTTTCCGATGCACCTACAAGTACAAGCTTAAGTATTCAGGACTTAGTTGTCCTGAAACTTTTTAGTTCTTAAATATAAGTGCTATTAAATTACATAAACCTACAATTAAATTATATGCTGAAGAAGGGCAATAAAACTTTTTTTGTTTTGGTGCTTGCGCTAGAACCCAGGGCTTCACAGTTGTTAAGTGTGTGCTCTACCTGCCCCCCACAGCCCTTTCACGTATTACATCATAATTACTACATTACTACATTTACCATCAGCTATACTCTGAGGATAACTAAGTCTCTTGTGGTCCTCCCCAGGATGTGATAGAACCAACTGCTTTCCTTGTGACCAGGAAACAAAGGTGGAAGAGGCTGAGGTCTCACAGTCCTCTTAGGGTCGTTCAAAATTCAAACTGTAATGTCTTATTTAACTTATTTTCAAAGAAAACATTCACACAAGGAAGATACTGTATCTGTAGTTAACCACCAAATGAAGAAGAGTCCAAAAAAATCCATGAAGTTGTCCTCTTCTAGTGTCCAACATTATCCGCTTCAGTAAAGAAACATTTCACGTTATTGTCAAGCAGGTGAACTTCTGACATGGTTTGTATTATTTCACTTTTCCAGAGTGACATAAAAATACTGACCAATATTCTCATCAGAAAAATACTCATTGGTCAGTTGTAGCCATGGATTGGCTCTGGAAGTATGACTGGCAAAAGTCAGCTAATTCATACTCTGCACATTAAATAGTCTGGATTGCCTGCGTTAGTGCTTATCTGTGTGCTACACCTCCTTTTAGCATAGCAAAATTTTTAATAAATATATGCTGCTTTTTTCAATAAGTGCTAAACATTCATCAGCGCATCAGTGAATATTTATCAGAATCACTCGTCTTTTTTTCTCTGGGCCTTTGTGTCAGAAGTTACTAAAACGCATTCATCCAGTATTGAATCCACTGCTCAAATGCCTGAAACAATTTGTGGGTGGAAATTTTATTATAAATATTTTTAATAAAGTAATAGGTACTTTGGTAAAACAAATCATCACATCTGTCATTTTTATAAATATATATTTTCATACTCTGGAAGATTGTATTGGATTGAGTCTGAGGCTCTGTTCAGTATTTGGTTGACAGTGATTACATCCATTTGGACTGAAGAAAATGAGCCAAGTGCCTTCCCCACCGCTACCTCCTCATTAAATACTGCTATCTTTGTGGAAAGCATTGCCTAATGGCTTTCCAACCAAGTGAAAGTGTTGACATATAACATGATTTCCATTAATAAAGTTTTTGTTTTGCATATATATATTCCATAATCCACCTACATGGACCTTAACTCTAGATGACAAAGTTTATATTTCATTCTGTAGTCATTTTCAGATTTTCCCATGTGGAATCTTATCCATCTTTTTGGCTGGGTTTTCACAGCTGTCCTCACTCTGGCCCACGCCACTTGTCTAGATGTAGGGTCCCACCCTGTACCCACACTTCCAGTGGGGCACAGTTGCCTGGGTTCGCTCTCTCGGGACATCTCTCCTAGTCCACCTAGAATAGCTCCTCCCTCCTTTTCCAACCAAATGAAACCTTTTTTCTTTCCAGGCACAAGGTCAGTTTTCTTTCTTCCTATATGAAGGGCTGCGTGAAGGCTTTTGCAACACTTCTTCTTGTGATGCCTACATTACTCTTTGAGGTACCATTCATTTGGACACTGTCAGATACACTGGACTGTTGAATGTGTGTGTGTGTGTGTGTGTGTGCTGAATGACTTTAAGCCTCTAACAACAAAGACTACCTCTGCCTTGGTGACATAAACAAAACCACTAACCAATGATCACATCAGAAACATATTTACCTGTCATTTGTAACCATAGGCTGGCTATGCACTGTAAGACTGGCAACAATCAGCAGCTGTATTCTGCATTAATTAGTTTATACTGCTTCTTTTTGTATTTGTATATGTTCTCCATATCATATCTGCTTCTACAGACCATCCTTGAACTTGAGTAGAAATTCAACAAATGCGTGTTGACTGCTTTTTGAAGCAAATGATGGACACAATTAAAGTTTTTTAATTGGGGCTGGGGAGATAGCTCCATGGCACAAGTGCCTGACTGGCAAGTGCAAGGTCATGAGTTTGAATCCCGGTCCTGCAAATAAATAAATAAATAAACAAACAAACAAACAAACAAACAAACAGTTTTATATTTCCAGACTTTCTTCAGAACTGGCCTTTAACCTTTAAGCAAATTATTTGTCTCTAGGAATGTCTTACTTCTGAGTTTTAGGAGGGTCAATATTACTGTCATCTGAGTTTGCATAAGTCCTGACACTTGCTTTCATTGCTATATACACCAAATAAATCTCCACGGGGACAGCCGTGAGGAGACAGAGCAAGCCTTAGGGCATCCTAAAGCCCATTTGGCTCCATTTTACACATCCTCCTCCACCCAGAGCCTAGCCTTCTGCCTGGCTCTTAATAGAACCTCAGAAAAACAGTGTAAATGCCACCCAGCCCTCTGACAACCATAACACAGTTGTTACATTCCTCTGAAGACTTTAGGAATTATTAGAAGAATCTAGAAACTATTGAATCACTAACACAACTATTTATGGCTCCCCTGTGTCTTCAAGGCTCTTGTCTTAAGTACTTTTTGCCACTTTCTTGATTTTATCTAAGTATAACTCAAGTCGGGGAGCACCCACCACTTAAAAGACCTGCACTGCTAGGTGACCAAGGCCAAGAGTTAGACTTCTGCTCTGCTGAGGTTCTTTCTGAACAAGGGGCAGGGTGGTGGCAGGAAACTATTTACTTAAGGGCCACTGGCAATTGCTGGCATTTACAAGGATTATGTGTCAGGGTGATTTGATTCACAAAGAAGTTACCTTATTATAAAACAGGTTCTGCATTATACTTGTATGCATTTCCCCAAATAGCATATCTATTTTTCCTAAGCAATTAGTTCAGAGTCTGAGCAGCACATGGGTATTTTTTTATAGCAGCCTGAAACAGGGAGACCACAGTGCCCCTCTGCTCCAGGTAATGCCTGACTTACTACTAAAGTTTGCCAAAGTGGAAGCTTGGGCATAATCATCTTCTCCATGTCTACCTGGTTCACACTCTTAATTCCACTGTCTAATAAAGAAACTTCATCAACGTCATGCATTTCTGCTCTGTCTTTATTGCTTTCCTTGCACTGGCTTTGGGTTTAAATTGTTCTTGTTTGCCTGAAACCCTGAGGTACCTCATTGGGTTTCGTTTATTGGAGTTCGCTGTTTTGTGGTGTGGGCATTCAGAGCTATAAACATCCTTCTTAGGACTGCTCGCATTGTCTTCCCTAAGTTTGGTTTGTTGTTCTGACATGATCCTTTCATTCTACAAACTCTTTCTTCCTTTATTTCTTCTGTAATTAATTACTGCAATAAGGCTTTGTAAAGTTAAGAAAAGAAAAAAGAATCTGCCTCTTGAATGCCACCACTAATGAAGGCCCTGGGCTCAGGCTGGCATGAGCCGGTCCTCGGGTTCTCTGTTCTGTCCTGGAACGTTGCCCACTGGCACTGCTGCCTCAGCTCTGCTTGCAAAGGGCACCCCTGCGTCTCGGCTGAGCTCCTGCCCCCACCCCAAGTCCTTGCCTCTGCACACTGGCAGAGCACCCATATCCAGCATTTTCCCTGTGCATTTCTTTCCTTGATGTGGACCTCGTTATCTCTCTCAATTGCAGCTGGACTGCCAGGAGGACAATCCGATGAAGGAAGCAGAGGGGCGGCCCCTCTGTAGGCTGCAAGGAACCCAGTTGTCAGCTTTGGGCTGACTGGTTGTTGAGCTTGGCTGAGGGGAGTCTACCCACTCCTTCCACAATACAGAGGGAAAGTGTGGGGGAGCTGGCAGGTCCCTGTCCCTATCCTAGTCATCCAGCAAGGACTTGTCCACACAGAGCAAATGGCTACTGATCTTGGTTCATTCTCAAGGTTACTCATGAGTTGTGTTTTCCTGAACAATATGTTTAAACCAACTCCTCTGCATATACAGCTATAATCCAGACCCTCTTGCCACTTAAGAAAGGAGGGATTTTTTTGCTTTAGCCACCATAGCATGGGACTGAGTCACCAGTACTCATGACTTAGTCCCAGCTGTGCTGCATGATCGGGCATGAGTGGTTTCCTGTGATGATTGAACTTTTATTGCGAAAGAACAGAGATCCTGACTGCTGGGAGTTCTTTTCTGAGCTGTAATTTGAGTAGCTTGCCTTTAAAAATCTTTCTACCTTTCCTATTCTGAATACCCGTCGAGTCTATGCAGGTATTACTCGCACCCCGTCCCCAGGCAGCACTCACATTGGAGGTTTTCTTTCTATCATATTCTACTTAAAGAGGTTATCATAGCATCACTCTCCTTCTGAAATAGCCAACCATCCAGAATGGGCAAGTAATTGCTTTTTGGTGAGAGAAATCAATATCTGCCACTGCCAGAAGTGGGTAGGAAGCAGCAGGACAAAGGTCTGTACTTCAGCTGAGAAGCAAGGTCACTTGTGTGACACCCAAAGTTATGATTTTTTACTTGGTTTACACAAAGTTCACGGGCATAGGTAGAAGAGCAGGAGCCCGTGTCAAACCAGAAGCTCCTGCCAAGTGCTGCAGCCACCCAGCTCCAAGCAGTGCAGGTGGCCCAGGGTGGTGCTCAAGAGAAAAAGAAGACCTCGCTTCAGGGGTGAGGAAGAGCAGGGTGCTGTTCACGCCCAGGTAGGGGAAGCCCACTTGCTCCTCATGCCCAAGAACTATGTTATTGCTGTCTGACAGTTTCTCTTCCATGATTCAAGGAACTGGAGGGGGAAAAAAGAGAAAGAAAACATTTTGAACCCATTAGGTCATTTTTTGATTGAGATCAGTGCAATTCAATCCCTCCATTGTCTACAGGGCTTGAAATGATCTGTTATTTGCCAACATTTTTCTAGCCCCACTTTAAAAAATAGACATCATTGAACTATATTTTATATATGTTAAATATATACCTTTTAAAGCAGTAGTGCCCAACTTTTTTGGCACCTGGGACAAGTTTTCCTCTGACCCAAGGGGTGAGGGCCTTGAGGGAGGCTGTTTTCAGGATGGCTCAAAGAAACACACATGCCGGATCTCTCACACAGGCTGCTCGCAGGAAGGGCTTGTGCTCCTAGGATAATCTGAAGTCACTGCGGGTCTGATGGGAGATGGAGCTCAGAAGGCAACGGGCAGTGGCTGCAAATCCAGACGAAGTCTCACTCACAGGCCTGTTGCTCAGCGCCTGCTGCACAGCCCTGTTCTGACAGGACTCCTGCTGCTGTCCCCTGGCTTGATGTGTGGTGACTTTTGTCTGTTTGCAGATAGGTGCAAGCAGCACTATAGTCAATTTTAGAACATTTTTCATCAGGAAGAAACTGCACTGTTCAGCAACCGTAACCCTATTGGCCCCCATCCCATCACTAAGCAACCACTCAATCCCTTTCTGTTGTTATAGATTTGCCTGTCCTGACACATGAGGCTTTCTGAATTTGGCTTCTTTGACTTGGCAGAATGTTTTCAAGGATCATATGTGTGTCTCAGCTCTTCTTTCCTCTGTAGTAATAAGTTAATTGTATCCCCTTGTGTGGGTAGGTCGCATTTTGTTTCATGTACCATAGGACAGACTCTCGTGTTGTTTCCGTTACTTGGCTATGAGCTTGACTGTGAACAATCCTGTGCTCACCTTCGCGTGAACGTACATTTCCTATGACTGTGGAAAGAAATTGCTGAGCCATACTTCTGCCTTTGGAGAAATCGGCAGACCATACTGTAAAGTTGCTATGTCACTTGACAGTCTCACCACTGGCCCAGGAGTGCTTCAATTTCTTCACATCCTGTCAACACTTATCATTACACTTTATTTTGCTTGGTTTGTTTATTCATTTATGTATTTTTGTGGTACCCTGAGTTGAACTCAGGACCTTGAGCTTGCCAGGCAGGCACTGTGCCAAGGAGCTGTATCCCCAGCCTATGTCACTTTTTTCTTTTTTAATCTTAAGCAACTGTGGTGAATGTGCCATGATCTCTCATAGTCCTTTTGATTTGAATTTATTTTGTATTTAGTGATATTGGGTATCTTATGTGCTTATTGGCTATTTATAGATTGCATGTGGAGAAATGTCTATTCAAATCCTTTATCCGTATTTTCTAATTTTGATCATTCATACACCAGCTTCACAGTTGCCAGAGAACATTTTGCATGGTGGAGTGATAGAGATAATGGAGTTTTAAAGTATATTTGGAGGGATTTATCTGAAAACAGACTACTTTGTAGAGCTGCTTTAGGTTTCATGGCAAAACTGAGCAGCAAGCACGGCTTCCTTATATTTGCACACAGCATCCTCTGTCAGAGAGGTCCGCTGCTAGGACATATTATCATCACTCAAGGTACCGCGCTTGCATTAGTGTTTACAAACATCATGACGTACGCCCCTGGAGCATCGCCACAGTAGTTTCACTGCTCTGAACACCTGTGTTCCACCTCTCCACTCCTCTTTCTCCAGCCCAGATCTTTCTATTGTCTCTATAGTTCTGCCTTTTCCACACTGTCATATAGTTAGACCCATGCAGTGTATGATCTTTTCACATTGAATCCTTTTACTTAGTAAAGTACATTTACATGTCCTCTATGTCTTCTCATGGTTTAATAATTTGTTTCTTTTTAATAATGAATACTACTGGGGGACACCCACTCGGAACCCCCCTCCTGTCCCTCTCTTGGACAGGAGCTTTCTTTCTCTCAATAAATCTATTCTGCTCATAAAAAAAAATAATAAACACTATTCCATTGCCTCAATGTACCACATTTTGTCCGTTCACCTCCTAAAGGGTATCTTTGCTGCCTTAAAGTTTTGGTCATTGTGAATAAAACTGCTGTCAGAATCATGTGTTTTTACACATCTTTGTGTAAGTGTGTTTTCAGTGCTTTCAGGTAAATACCAAGGAGTGCGCTTGCCAGATTATGTAAGTGCAGGATTAGTTTTAAAAGAAGCTGCCAAACTGTCTCCCAAAGTAACTGCACCATTTCAAACTCCTGCTTACAATGAATGAGAGTTTTCTTGCTCTACAGCCCGGTCAACATTTGATGTTGTGTTTTGGAATTTGGCCATTATAAGCGTTCTGTACAGTTTTCACATATGATTCTCTAGGGACTGTGCTACTGAGCACCTCTACATGGGCTCATTGGCCATCTGGATACTTTCTTCGGTGAGGCATCTGTTCAGGTATTATACCTACTGTTAAATCAGCCTGTTCTCTCTCTATTGTTGGTAA
>PVKN010037808.1:0-11177 GCA_004027915.1 Capromys pilorides
ATCATAAATTACATATCTTATGATAACATTTTAAGCTCAGCATTAACCTTTTTCTATTTTAAGAAGTTTAAGTAGAACAAAAGGATCTTTGGTCCTTTTAGAGGCATTTGGCTGCATATGCAATGTGGAACTTAATGCTTTTCAAAAACGTGTCAGCTTCAGAAACAGTTCTGCAGTAGGAACAAATGGAGTATTTCCAGACACCTCATTCTTGTCCCTGAGAGACTTTTGTGCTTCAGAATATTTGAAAAAAAAAAAAATTTCTTCTGACACTAAGATGACACGAGGAGCCCCGTGTCTATACCCAGGGCTAGTTTCTATTGCTGGTCCTGTGGGCCCACGTACGGTCTCGGTGGCCTGTGTCCTGGGCTCTGGCTGGGCTCAGGGAGCAGGCTGTTGGCCGGAGGACGGCGTTTCCTTATCACGCAGAGCTGTTTGGACGGTGATGATAGCGAGCCAGACACACTGATCTTAGCTTATCTCCCTCAGCAAACTCACCGGTGGCTGCTGCTGGCCACTTCGTGCAGGGCACCGGGAGGGCTTTGGATCAGTGGCAGGTCTGACCACTCAATCGACAGTTTCCGAAAGGAATACTACTGATCTGGTCAGCTTCCAAAGAAACACTCAGAAATAAGACTTTTTCTTAATTGAGGAGAGTTAAGTTCTTGGAATCTTCATCCTTTTATTTGCGGTCACTTTTACTTTTATTTTATGGTGGATCAAAAAAAAAAAGTGAGAAATGATTAGATTAGCTGCTAACTAATCAATAAAAGTATCACCTCCTGAGATAGTCGCCCTTTTACCTACTGCCTAACTTGGAAACACTGATAACGTAGTAGAAACGTTGGGCATAGAGGCCTGGAGCAAACAGGATTGCCCTGCCTTATCTGAGGTAAGCTACTGGAGCATTCAAGGGCGCAGACTGAGTGAAGTGAGGACACGCTCCTGCGCAGCAGCGAGCTCCCAGCAGGGCTGCGCATGCGTAGGGCGAACCCCAGAACACAGCTGGGACACAGCTGGGCTGGAGCTTTGCCGCCTGCTTGGGTCTACTTACTGTGAGTACAGGTTTCTCCGTGAAGCCGGGAGTCAGCAGGGTGGCTGAACAGGCGTAGTGGGCACTGAGTTCTACAGAGAAGCGGTGAAAACAAAAACAAAACCAGTGTAGTATATTTAGTGTCGAGTGAAACCAGACTAATGTTTTGGTAGTCTGAGTCTAGTAAATGAAATAAAAGGAAAATAAAATAAAATAAAATAAAATAAAATAAAAGCACAAATATGAAGGAACCCACTGTATGAGATCAAGGTTCCAAATGAAGTTTGGGAATCTAAGACACTTATTTTTCTGTTGGATTTGCACTAAGTATAACCTGCTTTTTACAGGTCTCCTGTTAAACATGACTTTAAACATGAATTTTAGAACCTCTGTCCATTGTAGTACATAATTAAGTAACTATTACCATGGCTATTCCTCAGAAGAGAAAAATGATTATAAAAAAAATATTTTTATATTTCTCAGAATAGTTCTGTTGGGAAACATGAGTCTAACTGAAAGTAATTAAGCTAAATTCTTTTAAATAGCCTGTAATTTTGATATAAAGTTTTGATTTATTCAGACTGACCTTTCCTTCTAATAGTAAGAAGTTTTATTGAATTTCTGAAAACAAATAACAAAACCACCATTAAAATCAAAAGTGTAATAAGCTACTGTGTGCAGTCCTGAGTTCAAAACTCCTGAGGTCCCCCCCACCATTCTCCACAGTCTCAGATTTGCCTAGAAAGAGAGACATCACCTGAACTCCTTCCTGTCTGAGCCAGCACGCTGTCCCGAAAGGGCACTTTTGTCAGTTTCGTGTAGGTGTACTGAACTGTTGTGTCTATAACAAGCCGTATGTGGGTCCCCTAGAACTCGTGTATCCGTCTCTTTAGGTGACAGGAATGTATGAGAGCTGGGTGCCGAAACTTGTGGCTGCTCTGTACAAGAGGGAGCCCGACTCCAATGTCATCGTGGTGGACTGGCTGCAGCGGGCCCAGCAGCATTACCCAGTGTCGGCAGGCTACACCAAGCTGGTGGGAGAAGATGTCGCCCGGTTCATCAACTGGATGGAGGTGAGACCTGGCGAAGGCGCCCTGTGGGACCCAAACAGAGTTCCTCACTGGAGATAGAAAAGGACTGGTCTTTCGCCCTTTTTGCCTAGGATGTGGATCATTTCTGGGACAATTCACGTCTTCAGGATGAGCATACGTATTATTTTGTAACCAAAAGCAGCATTCTAATAAGAAGGAGAAGACTACAGTGCCAATAAATAGTGCTTCCTTACTCTGTCCTTTCATATTTTCAGTGAATAGGTCTGTTGGTACCAAGAATTAAGTGGACAGAGCAAACAAAAGCTTGTTGTTTCAGGACAGAGGAAAGATGGGGTGATCAGCCAAGCCCTTCCCCACCCATTGGCTGGCACGTGGAAACTGTACCCTGCCTTGCCTCTGGTTGAAATGCCAGCCTATCACTGCAATATCAACAGTGATCATTTCTTAGTTGTTGTAAGGATCTGGACTTTGGTTGAGACATACATGGTCTGGCCTTGTGGATTCGGGGAGTGATGGAATTGAGATAGGAGGACAGTTTCTGGGGAAGTCTGTAGGCCACAAGGGGGCTGAGTTAGCTGCGGGGCTTACCAACCTTCTCAAGTTTGGCTGCCCTGAAAATTACCTTTGGAAAGCTGCATGGGGTTGGAAGGAAGCCAGTACTGTGGCAGGCCCAGATTACTTAAGCCAGGTCATTGGAGGTAAACAGAATATGGTTATTGACAAACCATCGAAAGACAGAAGTTCTTTTCTTGTTAATCAGGTGAGTAGACTTTGGAAAAATTTGATCACATCCTCAGGCCTAAGCTTCATAGCTGTTGAATGAGGACCTTGGACCATATGTGTCCCTAATCTCTTCCCACTGTCAAATTTTTTGATTATAAGTCATTACTTTGTCAACAAGAATTAAATGTTGCAGGTATTTATACTCAGGGATCATGTGTATAAAGCTAATATATACACATTATATATATATACATATACATATATATATATATATATATATATATATACACATATATATACACATATATAGGCATATTGATCTATTGCATACTTTTTTTTGGCGGGACCGGGGTTCGAACTCATGACCTTGCCAGGCAGGTCGTTGTGCCACGGAGCTATCTCCCCAACCCCTGCATAAATATTTATATGTGTGCATAATGCAGTTTCAGATGTATGGAAAAAGTTTAAATCAGTTGTTAGAGAGGGAGAAAACTCTTACCACTGCAAAGTATGTTTCTAATATCTGTAATAAAAAATTGAATTTGTAAAACTTATTTATTTCAGTACCCATAGTCTAGAAAACAATATTTATATTCATTTTATTTCTTTTAGTTTTGGTCCTTAAGAAAGAAGTATAAAAACTTCTCTTTTTCCTTCCAAAGGATGAATTTAATTACCCTGTAAACAATGTCCATCTCTTGGGATACAGTCTTGGAGCCCATGCTGCTGGCATTGCTGGTAGTCGGACCAATAACAAGGTCAACAGAATTACAGGTAAGCACACTTTATTTCAGGAGTCCAGGTGGGCGGACGAGGATAAGAGCAACGTGCGTGGTGCTCTGGGCCATGTACTCATGGAGTAAGATGAAGGCTGATGCTCTCCTGGGCACGTGAGGTATTGACAGAAGACCACAATGAAGCAGAGAATGCCCAAGTGTTCTCCTGGAAGTGTTTCCTTCCTACATCTGCTCTCTGCCCTGGTCACAGGCTGCATATAATCTGTCACTTCTCCCATCAGCACCACGGGGTGAAAAGGATCAATTCCCAGTGCCACTTGGACAGAAGGCGGTTGTCTAAACAGTGGTGATGGTTTGGTACAAAGTGAGACAGACACACAGTAGATGGGTAGATAGAAAGACAGACAGACAGACACCCCACCACTGTCTAAAGGTCTCATTAGATTCAGAAACAATTTTAAAAAGAGCATCAAGTCACCCCTGGGCAAAAATCACTATATCATGGTCATCTCAGAGACTCAAATTCCATTTTAGAAGGCCAGGCTGGGCATGGTGTCACACAGCTGTAATCCTAGATGCTGGGGAAACTGAGGCAGAGGATAGCAAGTTCAAATCTAGCCTAGGCAATTTAGTAAGTCCTGTCTCAAAATCAAAAGGGCTGGGGGCATTGGTTTGCGGCAGAGTGCTTGTCTAGCATGCACGAGGCCATGGATTCAATTTCAAGTATGGAAGAAAAAGGATCGAGCCTACTTTTATGTTAGTTCTGGAATTTAAAGATCTATTTCCTATGGACTAGGAGCTTACAAGAATCTATGATCTAAGCGGCTGCTGCCTATATTTGAACACTTCGCAGTAGGAGGCCAACATGTACCACAAACAGAAAGTAAAGATAAATCGGTCTTAAAAATCTGTGTGTTTTTCCCCCATCAAGGCCTGGATCCAGCCGGACCTAACTTTGAGTATGCAGAAGCTCCCAGTCGTCTTTCTCCTGACGATGCTGAATTTGTGGATGTCCTACACACGTTCACCAGAGGGTCTCCGGGCCGAAGTATTGGAATCCAGCAACCAGTGGGGCACGTTGACATTTACCCCAACGGAGGCACTTTTCAGCCGGGCTGCAACATTGGGGAAGCTCTCCGTGTGATTGCGGAGAAGGGCCTCGGAGGTAAGTGTGATGTAGAAGTCTTTTAGACATGGTTCTGTTCCTAATCCATATTGACCTAGTGTCCTAGTACCCTAAAAGAATGTCACTTTAATATACACCCTGGGGGGGTAGGGACGTAGCTCAGTGCTAGAGCACTTGCCTAGCAGATACAAGGACCTTGTTTTCATCCTTAGCACAAAAAAGCAGGGGAAGGGACTATAAATATACCCATTTATACAAAATGTGTCCGAAACATTTTACTATATTCAGCATAA
Organism: Capromys pilorides; assembly: GCA_004027915.1. Classification (NCBI taxonomy): domain Eukaryota; kingdom Metazoa; phylum Chordata; class Mammalia; order Rodentia; family Capromyidae; genus Capromys; species Capromys pilorides. Next base: position 4,965 of record PVKN010037808.1, read on the forward strand.
TCACTCACGAGCCAGCAAACTTACCTTTTGTTGATTGTATTCTAGGCTTTATTCGGTACTGAAAAACTCTGCTGGCCTCAGTCATAACATCATACAGTGTCACCTGGCTAGGTGTTTTCATAATTTGAATATATTTGCAAAGCTCATGGAGTGAATTTGAATTTTCCCAAAAATGCAGAAAGTGTTAATAAGTCTATTTTTTAAAAAAAAATCTTTTTAAGTGACAGAAAAAATCAGAAAGAAATCACTACTCCCTAAAATAAATGTCTCATAATTTTTAGGAAGAAAAAGTAACTTACCATTAGCATAATGTTTGCTTCAATAATAATGTTAGCTTGTGACAAATTTATGCTTTCAAGGGCACTTGGCAGACTCTCCAACCTACCTGTGGTGAGTATGCTCAGAAATTCCGTGCACCTTGTAGAGTCTGGGGCTCTGTTTTTAAGTGTTAGAAAACTTTATGGCAATAGGACATTGCTGGTTATTTCTAGAATTCATTTGATGTAAAATATATTAGCAGTGGCAAGGCCCTCAATTATTCATAATGTGTATAATAAAACACTATTTGTTCAGTAATTATCCCCTTTACAATGTGGCTTTCAACTATAGCTTTCTAGAAACTTCTATAACTTAGTCATTGTCAGTGTAAAAGAGGGACACAGTAAGTGACAGGGAACTGCCTTCTGTGGTGATATCTGAAGTTGTGGCTTTATAAACATACTTATAGAAGAAAAGTCAAAAGTTCCCTGAGAACTCCATCATGGAGGAGGTGAGCAGCTGCCAACAGGAAAGCCTCCTAAAAGACGATATATAATCTGAGATGCATAAAAACAGATCCTGGGGTCACTGAAAAAGGATGCGTCTGTTATGACTTCTGCAGAATTGAATTCCCCTCTGTGTCTCTTTCCCCTAGATGTGGACCAGCTGGTGAAGTGCTCTCATGAGCGCTCCATCCATCTCTTCATTGACTCCCTGCTGAATGAAGAGAACCCCAGTAAGGCCTACAGGTGCAACTCCAAAGAGACCTTCGACAAAGGGCTCTGCCTGAGCTGCAGAAAGAACCGCTGCAACAACGTGGGCTATGAGATCAACAAGGTCAGAGCCAAGAGAAACAGCAAGATGTACCTGAAGACTCGTTCCCAGATGCCCTACAAAGGTAGGCTGGAGAAAGGACAGCCAGTGAGTTGTGTTTTTATCATGCAGGCTGCATTACGCATGCTGATTCTGTCCACCTGAGCCAGGTCAATGAAGTCACTGCTAAATCCTGAGTCCTCACGAGCATTTCTGTTGTTTGAGAGGGAGCGGCCATAGGCTATTTTGTTGATGTTCCCTACCCCCACTGCCAGTCAGACTCCAGAGCTCCAGTTGGGATTTGCTCCCTCCCTTCCTCTGTACCTTTAAACATCACCACAAGCCAGCCCTCTGTACTGGGCTCAGAGCTCATTTGGAACCATCACCCTGAAGTCAGCAGCACACCACAGCCCTTGGGCCAAAGCCAGACCACCACCTGCTTTTATAAATAAAGTTTCCGAGAACACGCCACTCACCTTCACTTCTATGCTGTCTGAGGCTTCTTTTATTCCACCAGCAGAGAGCTGAGTAGTTTGGACTGAGATGATACGGCCCATAGAACCTAAAATATTAACTCTAGCCCTATTCAGCAAGTGTACCACTTGCTAAATTTCACTTTACAGAGGCAAAGACCATCTATATTTAAAGATTTAACTATTCATGGGAGACAAGAACATGCCAAACCTGCCAAGATCTATCTATTTTGCCATGAATTCATTTCACACTTGAATTTCAAGCTTAACCTCTCCCTAAGAACAAGACCTAAAGGACTTGAGGAGAAACTGGAGCAGAAGTAATGTGTACAGCATTTCAGAAAGGCTGGCTTCTGTGGAGTCCTGGTCAGAGCCTGAGGGAAGGGCAGATATGGAAATATAGTTTTCTGAAATAAAATGTATCTGCCACCTGGGCCTGCTTTTAAGGTACATTGTTGGACTCTGGAGGTTCATTTGGTGGCACAGAAATTGGAGCTTCTGTCCTGTAGGCAATGAAGAAGCTGTCACTTGGGCTGTCTCTTCAGAAGCAGGGTGTGTGCGTGAGATACGGGGGAGGCTTGCTCTTACCACATCCTCACACCTCTCCTCAGGACTGTCCACGTGCCCTGTCTCTTGGGCCGCCAGGCGCACCCCCAGCCTCTCTTGCTGTGGCTTCTGCGCTGCCAGCAAGAGTTCTGTTCAATCCCAAACTTGACTCGTCTTTACATTTTACTAGCAGAGGAGGTTTTTTTTTTTTTTTTTGGGGGGGGGGGGGGGTTGTTTTGTTTTGGCTTAGTACCTGGCTAGCTATCTTTACTACAAAAAAGAAATGTAAGGGCCAGTGAGATAGCTCAGTGGACTAAGCACCTGCTTTGGTAAGTGCAAGGACCAGGGTTTGATCCCTGGTCCCACAAGCCACACTGGCCTCGCCTGTGGGGTGCACCGAGACTGTGACCAAGATATAGTGGTTCACGCCTGTAATCCCAAATCTGAGGAGGCTGAAAGCAAGAGGATCACTACGAGTCCACGTTGCGTAATGAGACCCTGTACCAAATACATAAAAAAACAAAATGTACCCAAGTAAAACAGAGGTTATCACCAAGAGCTCACAAGACAAAACACTGAAATTTCTTTCATTAGAATAAATTTCAAAGTAGTATAAAAATATAGTTTGTCACATTAGAAACCAGTCCTGTGAAGAAATCTGTGTGACAACCTAAAACAAAATGCATTTAATAAACAGCAACACAAATATGAAAAAAATGATCAAAAGGGACCAAAAATGTGATGCAGAGGCAAAAAGCAGCCCCAGAATTTTCCTCATCCAGGTGGCTGTTTTCTAGGCTGCCTATTCTTATAGCATCTCCCTGGTGCGCTTTGTTCAGAGTTTGCAGTAGAGATCGGGGGAAGCACAAAGGAAAGGTAGAATTTCAAGTGCCTGGTTCCACAGGTTCCCCCTAAACCAGAGCTCTTTGGAAGCTGGCTTTTAAGACAATCCTCATGGCCTCACGACCTTGGTCAGTGAGATGAGTTTTGTTTGGAGCCCAGGCATGTCTTCCTGTGCTACATAGGGAGAGAGGTAGATGTGATCCTCTAATCTGTAGGAACGGGCGGGGAAGGGAGCATGGCCATTACCACGAAATGAGGAGCAGCCTGAGTGTGGACTTACACAGTGACACAGCGAGAAGTGTCCAATGGGCTTCATATAGATCCCAAGGGGCCCAGTGGTCAGGGCAGGTGGTAGTCATGGAGAGTGCATCACTGGGGTTTTGGGCTCCTGGCTTGCTGTGTCTCTCCTGCTGTCCGGGGCTGCTTGGCAATTGAGCCACACTTGATTTTCCCATCAACTGCTGCCACCTGTTCTGCAAGGGAGTCCAAGGCCTGCATTTCCTGCCTGGGTGCTGGTGAGATACATTCCACAGGACTGAAGTGCCTGCTGCTCTGGGGACTGGGTGTCTCCGTGAAGACTAATCAGCCCATTTCCGATTTCCTCCCTCCAGTCTTCCATTACCAAGTGAAGATTCACTTTTCTGGGACTGAAAGTACCACTCAGGAAAACCAGGCCTTCGAGATCTCCCTGTATGGCACAGTGGCTGAAAGTGAGAACATCCCCTTCACCCTGTGAGTATCTGTGGGACGCACCCTGGCTGGGGTGATGGTGGCCTTGCCTCCTGTCATGAGCTCAGATCTGAGAAGTGGATGTGGACTTGGGCACTTAGAAAACAGATCTCTGGTTTAAGAAATTGGAATTTCAAAACTGAGGCTTTGCTCAATTTTGTATCTCAGAGAAATAGTCTTCCAACGGGTCATTTCGTTTTCATTTACCATCCATTCTTTCAGTTTTATAACTGCTTATTTCTTTTGTACAAAGTAATAAAATGATGCAATTGAAATTCCTCAAGAGATTTGACTTTATAAGTACCAGTGACAGGAAGCCGTTATATAGATGTTAGTATGGTAAGCACAGAAGGGGACCGGTGAGATAGCTCAGTGGACTAAGCACCTGCTTAGGCAAGCACAGGGAATGGGGTTGGATCTCTGGCACCACATGCTGTACTACCACCACCCCACCTCCGGGGTGCTGACCCGGCCACCAAATCCAGGGATAGTGGCACATGCCTGTAGTCTCAATGTTGGGGAGGCTGAAAACAGGAGGATGATGAGTCCGACCTGTATAGTGAGACCCTGTACCAAATACATTTAAAAAAAAAAAAAGCTGTTTGCATCCTGGGAGTTCAAAGAAGATGAGAGAGGTTGATTTCCAGAATTAACGAAAGTTGTGGATTGTTGTTCAGGCCTGAAGTGTCCACAAACAAAACGTACTCCTTCCTGATCTACACGGAGGTGGACATCGGGGAGCTCCTGATGCTCAAGCTCAAGTGGACGAGCGACTCCTACTTCAGCTGGTCAAGGTGGTGGAGCAGCCCCAGCTTCACCATTGAGAAGATCAGAGTGAAAGCAGGGGAGACACAGAAGAAGTGAGTCAGCTGTGCAGGGCCCACTCGCTAAGACGCCAGTGGTGGCGCCCAGGGCCGGCGTTTCAGGAGGCTTTTCACGTTCAGGTGACGCTTTAGCCAGCCTCATGAGCTGTGCTGTGTAACCCAGGTCATTCTAGCTACCGTGCTCCAGGGTTATCCTTTCATCATCATGCAGGAGAAATGATGCAGGTTGAGCATCGCTTGTTTGTGGGGACAGAAGTGCTTAGGATTTTGGCTTGATTCATATAGGTTTTATATTGGCTTAGGTTTGGGCTTGTAGAATATTTCATATAGATATAATGAAATATCTTCGGGGTGTGGCCCAAGTCCAGACATGAAATCACTTATGTTTCATGTACACCTTACATACTAGTCTGGAGGCAGTTTCCAGGGCACCTGTGTTTGGACTGTGACCCCCCCTCATATGTGATCGGGTGTGGCATTTTCCACTTGTTCCGTGTTGGTGCTTAAGGAGTTTAGATTTGGGGACTTGTTGGGTCACAGAGTTTTATATTAGTGATGCTCAAGCAGTAGGATCTGGGCATTTTAAGAAGGAAAATATACAATAACAATATTTTTATTTTACTTTTTTCTCTTTAAAATTATATATATATTCATTCCCTGAATCCTTGAATATCAGTCACAGCCATACAGCCATTTGGAGGGAGAGCTGGGTATTAGAAGTTAAAAATCTCTGCACCCCTTTAACCCTATTTCTTGCAAACACAAGGGTTTATGGAACAGATCTCAGAAATGTAACTTGGCCATTCCAAGATTGAAACCAATCTCTTTAAGAAGGATAGAGTAAGAAAATCTCATCTTGTCTCCTCAGCTCTGCTGCCTCAGCTCTGCCTCACGTGTCTACGAAATGGGTGGTACAGACAACCTCCTAGGATTTAAGACTTATACACTAAGTGTGCAGTGATTTTGAAAACTAAAGTATGTTGTTGTCATTAAGAACAACAACTCTTTAAATTGAAATTGAGAAATTATTTCTCTTTCATCATTTGCTTTGCACTAAAAAAATTGCTATAGATGAAAAAGCTGTGTAGAACCTTGAACCTCCAGTGGGACCAATCCACTAACGTGGACACTGAGTGGTGGTGAAGTTGGACTGGTGTCATCGCTTGGTCAGAACATGATGATTTTGAGGCTGTCCCTGGCTGTCTGCCTGCCTCCCTAGAGTGGTTAGCATGCTCATTTGCTTCACTGGGTTAGGCTGTCAGGTAGCCCTCTAATTGAGTTGTGGCCAGAGTTAATTGTTGGAAATACCAACAACGATTGCCCTCAAGATTATAGAGGACCTGTGCAGCGCTCACAGGCCAGTGCATTGTAGACTAGTTGTTCTTATTGTTCTACATGATATGTTTACATCTCTTTTCTTCCACAGGATGATGTTCTGTTCCAGGGAGAAAGTGTCGAAACTGCAGAAGGGAAAAGGCGCTGCGGTGTTCGTGAAATGCCACGACAAGTCTCTGAATAAGAAGTCTGGCTGGTGAGCATTTTAGACCAGAGGTGTCTGAGCCACTACAGCAGGCAGCCTCATGCACTGCTCCTCACCAGGAGCCAGTGTGGCCTGAGTGGAGCCTCATGGTCTGAACCTCCAGGCCACCTCTCCTTGTGCAGCCAATGAACCCCTTTGCTTCTCTCTCTCTCTCTCTCTCTCTCTCTCTCTCTCTCTCTCTCTCTCT
>PVKN010037809.1:0-11177 GCA_004027915.1 Capromys pilorides
TATCGTACAGTCTCCCTAATATAAGGACTCAAAAGAAGAAAATAAATAAATAAATTTTGGATGGTACCAGGAATCAATCTCAGGACCTTGCATTTTCTGCATCCACAACCCCTATAAATTTTTTTATTATTATTATTTTTTTTTTAGAAGAATGACTTAAATACAAAATGTATTTGGAAGAGTTAAAAAAAACAAACAACTAAGGTTTATTGTAAGTGTTAATGTTTAATTGACGAATCTTACATATCTATATCAATCTAAACAGATTTGATGATGAAAATATGTAATACAACCATTGTTAAATTTTTCTTGTTTTGAAAATCCTATATTATATGTACTCTTGCTTGTTACAGTTGTCCTTTCTTTGTTTCTGCTATTTTTACTCTTTAAAATAAAAGCAACAGGGCCGGCGAGATGGTTCAGTGGTCTAAAGCACCCGCTTGGAGGGCTCAGGCAACTGCAGGGACTGCAGTTCGATCCCCGGCACCACATGCTGCGCCAGCGCCACCACCAGGGCAGGCTGAGCCAGCCACAAAAATGAATAAATAAAGAAACAAACAAACACAACAAGCAAACAAATAAATAAATAAAATAAAAAAAATAAATAAAAAAAAATAAAAAAAATTAAAAACAACAGGGGCAGGCGAGATGGTTCAGTGGTCTAAAGCGCCTGCTTAGGAAAGCTCAGGCAACTGCAGGGACTGTGGTTCGATCCCCGGCACCACATGCTGCGCCAGCCTCACCACCAGGGCAGGCTGAGCCAGCCATAAAATAAATAAAGAAAGAAACAAACAAGCAAACAAATAAATTTAAATTAAAAAAAATAAAAGAAATCCAGACATTTAAAAAAAAATAAAAAATAAAAAAAAATGAAATAAAATAAAAACAACAATAACAAAAACAATGTTTCAGGGCCAGGGAGATAGCTGAGCCTACCTGGCAAGCTCAGCTATCCCTGGTACTCGAAAAAGAAAAGATAATGTTTCACAGTGCCTGAAAATTCTCCATCCAAACTATAAAATAAGGGACCAGGGAGATAGCTCCATGGCACAAGTGCCTTCCTGGCAAGTGCAAGGTCATGAGTTCAAACCCCAGTCCTGCCAAAAAATAAATTTGGGGTGGATGACCTCCAATAGGGAACCAATTGGTCCTCCAATTGGTCCCACCAAAATAAATAAATAAACTTTAAAATAATTAATAAAACCCTTCAGATGGTAGATTTAGGTTTTCTAATCTTTGACTAGTCCCAATCTTGAATCTATAATTAAAAGTCACATTATCTTTATTTATTTTTTTTAATTTTTTATTTTTTGGTGGGACCGGGGTTCAAACTCGCGACCTTGCACTTGCCAGGCAGGCACTTGCGCCACGGAGCTATTGTACCAGCCCCCCTATGTTTTTGTCTTTTTGAGACAGGGTCTCATTGTGCAGTTAAGGCTGGCCTTGAGCTCACTTGTAGCCCAGCCTGGTCTCGAACTCGAAGCAATCCTCCTGTCTCAGCCTCCCGAGTGCTGGGATTACAGGCGTGCACTACTAGGCCTGGCATTGCCCTTTTTTTTTTTTTTTTTCTCTTTATTTTATGGTTGACTCAGCCTGCCCTGGGGGTGGGGCTGGCGCAGCATGTGGTTCCAGGATTGAACAGCTGTCCCTGCAGTAACCTAAGCTTGCCTAAGCAGGTACTTTAGACCACTGAGCTATGTCACCAGTCCCCTTTCTTGCCTTTTTACCCCAACCTTCCTAATTTTTTTCATGTTTGATTCTTTTTTTTTTTTTGCAGGACTGGGCTTTAAACTCACGACCTTGCACTTGCCAGGCAGGCACTAATGCCACGGAGCTATCTCCCCAGCCCCCTCACGCTTGATTCTTGACTAGGACCTATCCATAGAAAGAGTTTGGCACTCTGTTGGAGAAGGTTGCACTGGAGATGAGAATTTGTGAAACACACAGTTAAAAAAATGAAATTGGGAAGGAAACAAACAAAAAAAAGAGCATGGTCTGGTGAGATGGCTCAGCTGTCCAAAGCGGGTGCATCGGAAACTTTAGGCTCACCACAAGGACTGCGGCTGGATCCCAGGCACCACATGCTGCACTGCCGCCCCCCTCCCGCCTCCCCCAAGGCTGAGCCAGCCATGACACAAACAAATGCATGAGGTTTAAAAAATAAAATAAACTTAAAAAAAAAAGAGCAGATGCAGAGCTGGGCTGATCTATCTTTGCTGTCTCTCCTGTGCACCAGTCTCACAGCAGTGGAATTCTCATTTTACACGCCAGCCGGTCTTTTACTCCTTGAACTCACAGTCAAATTTAAATTTTATTTTTCCTATTCTATGCCATGGTCCAAAACTGCTATCAATGGGAAGAATCCACAAAAGTTCAGCATCCCAAAGCCCTAAAGTCTAATCACTACTCTATCACTTATCTGTTGACCTTGGATAAATCACTCAATCTCTCTGAGGTTTCCTTATCTGCACCCTGAGTATAACAGTACAACTCCTACCCAGCTCCTAGAGATGAAAAGGGGTGCTGCACGTGAACACACTAGGCACTATTAAATGCTAGTCAAACAAGAAACACTGTAATGAGACCTCTAAGCCCAGTACTATAAATATTGTGCTGCAGTCATCTCTTTTAAGTAAGTTTTCTTGCATTTCTTGGCAAAGGGAATCAGTGTGACAATCTGGTACAGCAATGAGGCAGAACTTTAAGAATGTAAGTGTAGGCATTTAAAGTAGCCAACCACTGTGATTTGTATGTCAAGAAAATGTGAAGTCACTTCGAGCATAGCTTCTTTGCTCTGACATAAGCTGTTTCAGTGGATCCTGTGCAGTTATGTAGATTGGTGAAGAACCCACTTGTCTGGATGGTACACAGGAGTTGTGTTTTTTCTTATTTTGATTTGCTTGACTATGGCTCAGCGCTTCAGCGCTACGGGCACGTGGAATCTTGTTACCGAAAGGATTGGCTCAGGAGGTGGGCACGTGGCTAGAAGTTTCCACCAGAGTTAAGCTCAGAGCTTTTGTTCAGTGGTTATCTAGATAAGCACCTGCTTTCTTCTCCTCACTTGGGCAGAACACGCACACAGCCCTGTTGACGCAGACTGACATCTTCAGGCTGTGAGAACTTTGCCCAAGGACAAAGCTGATTTGGCAGAATGAAGAGTTGAGAGAGCTCAGAAAAACTGAACTACAGCTCTGGGAGAACACTGCCTAAAACTCACCATTGGTCTTTGCAGTTATATGAGCTAATGTTTCTACGCCAGTTTGTGCAGGTCTTTATATCAGCACAGTGAAGTCCTGTATACTAGATACAGTGAAGTCACCTGAAATGGTAGAGTTTGCAGGCTCCTGCAGAAGCGGTGGGGGATTTTATATGGTGCTCAGGGAGCTTGCTGAGAGGCAGCTGCTTAAGTCTCCTAATCTTTCTCACTGAGGTTCACAGCTGATAGAGAGGGTTTTGCAGGAGGGAGGCATCAACAAGGCCCACATTGTCATAGGAGAGGGAATGCTGGATGGGATCCTAGTGTGGGATAAAGCTGTGCTGCTAAGCTGATGTACATGAGATGGTCTTTGAATTTGCCTGTGTTCAGTTTCAGTAGATGCTGTCAAACCGTTCTCCAAAGTAAGTTTACTGTGTTTTGAGGGCTTGTGACTTTGCAGAACCTTTGTCCACTGGCTAGTGAATGAGGGTTTCTGGCTCTAACAATATGTAGCTGTTTACAAACAAAATATGAAAAGATCGGTGCTATAGTAAGCCACCAACCCTCCTCTCTTCCCTTCCCCTCTAGAATTCAATTTGCATTACAATTTGAGTTGATAATTTAAAAGTAAATACATTTAAATTATCTATGTAAATTATTTTTAAGATGCAAATATAACCCAAGGGCCTGAGTACCTGCTGGTTCTAAGCTGTTCTTCAAGACAAAGGAATACATCAGCACCCCAAAGAGTATGCATTCTTTGTAAACAATAGGTGGGAGATGAGAAGATGGGGTGCAGACAGTGCATAAGTGGGGGATGGTGCGTGGTGGTTTTCTGTACGAGGCACAGCCAGTCAAAAACATCCCGATACCTGAAATTATTCAATATGTGCTGATGAAAAAGCAGTAAAATTTAGTGTAATTTTCACTATTACTGGTTAATGTTTTGCTCACTGCTGCTTAAAATAATGTTTCCGTTTCTAAAACGTTTCTTACATTGGACTTAATTTGACCGGCAGCACCAGCCTGAAGGATTTACTCAAATGTGACAGAGAGTTAATACAAACTTAATTGACCTGGTCTACTCCTTTAAATATATATTTACTAGAGACCAAAACATTCAGCCTGACAAACTATGCATACTAATTCAAATAGCACCTAGTACTTTCCTAAATTACTTTTCATGGGTTTTATTCTCAGAGCAGAGGTGCTGACCTCATGATTTGGTGTGACCTCATGATTTGGTGCCTGTTTTTCCAATAGTGCTCATTCATTATCATGTGGGTCTACCATACATGCTCCATTTGTCTGAATTATTTCAGTCAGTCTTATCTTCAAGCCTTTGGGAACTAACGATAAGACCACAGGCTTCTGGATGTCTTCTGTATCTTCTTCTACAGCATTGTTCCTGCTGTGTTACATTTCATCACATTCAGTAACTCAGTTTTGTCCTTCACAGATGGGTCACAGAGATTTCTAGGTGCCTATTCAATAGTTCTTCTCATTTGCTTCTTATCAACAGAGTTTGTCATGAAAAACAATGTGTCCAAATTAAAACTATTTCTCCCCAGCCTTTCTTGCAGATAAGGCAGCTTGTGATTAAGTTCTTCTCATTGAAATGGAAGTGTAAGTTGCTGAGTGTGGGTCCTGGGAAAACTTCTTGAAAGACATACTGACTGAACCGCTTAAAAGTTTCCACTTGACTCTTCTTCCTCTCTCCTTGAGCTCTGTGTCATAGCTGGAGCTATGGCTGCTGCTGCTTGAGCGTCAAGATGAAAGCCACGTTTTCAGTGCTGCTGTGGAATGGTCTCAACCCTGGACCACTTGCCTCTGGAACCTCTCATTCTATGAGAAAGAAGTAAACTGTTGATTTAAACCACTGCCTCTCAGGTTTCTCTGTTACTCATAGTTGAATATAGCTCTGGTATTCTAAACATTCATGCAGGATAATCTTCCATTCACTCTGTTCAACATTTTGCCATTGTCTTTGAACAGAAGCCTGCAGCACAGAGATATGCAACACTCACTAAGGTTCCTGACCTGGATCGTAAAGGACTGAGCTTGAAAGGTTCCCTCAAACTGAATTAACCACTATGGAACTGGGACTGGGTGGTGGATTGAGCCCTTCTGCTCTAGCATAGTATCAGGGAATGGACGCGTGGAACTGAAGTCAGAAGCTGGGATTGTCCCTGCAGGAAAAAGAGACCCCTGGTGATATGGTGGCACAAGAATTGCTGGAACTTCCTGCTGCCCTTGACACTAGTCTCACAGACCTCCCTGTTGAGTTCATCAAATGCTCAAATCTACACGTTAGTATCTTTTAGCAAGTTTTAAATATTCTTTGGACACAGGGACACTTCTCAGTGCCTTTTCCATCAGCCCTTGGATTGAAGAAGACTCAGTTCCTAACACCACTACTGCGAACACAGCTGCTGCTGTCAAAGGAGCAGCATAAATGATCCCTGGGGCAGACATCATTCCTACAACATCCTTGTACCCCACGCCCTTTCTCCGTTTTATTGTGTTCCCCAAATCATTTGGTCAATGAAGTATTTACCAATAGATAATGTCCATGGAATCCAAAGCAGGTCAGCATGTACTGAAATGTATTTGCAAAGTACGGCCTCCCAAAAACATCTTACAGGGCCATAAAACTAAGCAAATATAAGAAGAAATCAAGGAAAATAAAAAAGCAAATAAGTAACCACCTCCCGTAAAAATACAAAGGAAAAGAAGAAAGAAATGAGTTCAAATTTAAGCAGGTTTGAACTAGGTCCCTTAATGCTATCATTTAATAATGGGGTAGCTTAGAAACTGTTTCGTTTCCTGTGGTTTCTCACGCTGAGCTACAGGCCACTGGAACTCTAGCCTTAGTGGCTCACTGGCTTCAGTGAAAGCTTTTAGCACAGGTGTCCCAGGTCACAGTGCTATGCTTTCGCTTTAGGTGCTAATGTGGAAGGAAGTTTACATTCTTTGTCCTTTGTGATCCAAACAAGAACCGGAATCTCACCGGGCCCTACAAAACTTCCATTCTTGTCGGTGTTCTGGTAGCCCCTGTGGAGAATCTGGGGGCTCTTGCAGGGTCTCTGTGCTGTCACAGTGCTACGCGTCCTAACCTCTGGCCTGTAGAAGGGAAGAGGGGGCAAGCATGGGACAATACAGACTGTCTGCACCTCTCATCTCTTGAGACATGTGGAGGGGATGCCTTTTCTCTGCCTTCCACCAGCCATGCAGGAGCTGTTGAAATCTTGTGATATTTATCTAGATCCCTCTGGGCCTCACACATTAGATCATAGGTGTAGTGACTTGACACTTGAATTACTCGATCCTTCTCAACCTCAGTTTATTATCTGTAAGATGGGAATAAGTGGCATCATTATGCTGCAGGAACTACCATCACCACAGCCATAATACCATTTTTCGGGACTGGTGAGATAGCTCAGTAGTCTGAAGTGCATGCTTAGGCAAGCTTAGACAACCGCAGGGACCCTGATTCAGTCCCCAGCACCACATGCTGCACCAGCCCCACCCCCAGGGCAGGCTGAGCCAGCCATGGCATACATAGATACGTACATACATACATATGTACATAAATTTTGTTTTAAATACCATTTTTCTCATTTACTACAGGATATATATGGATTAGTGGTTAGGTACACAGCCTGCCATGCTGAATTGCCCAGAGTTTAATCCTGCCACAGTTCCTAAATCCTTGGACAGCCATAATAGTCATCTGAAATGTTCTGTACCTCTATTTCTCCATCTGAAAAATAGGAGCAATACTTTTTTTTTGTGGGACCAGGGTTCGAACTCATGACCTTGCACTTGCCAGGCAGGCACTTGTGCCACAGAGGTATCTCCCGGCCCCCAAAATAGAAGCAATACTGAACTCACCATACAGGGCTGCTGTGAAAATTAAGGAAGCATCAGTGCTGCAGCTCTTAGAGAAGCACATAGCAAGAAAGACAGTGAGTGCCAAGGAGAACAAGCTGTACAACCCTTCCCGCAGAGGCCGGGCTCCTCCAAAGGGTGGAGTGGTTTAGATGTTAGCTGTGTGTTAGCTGTGTATTTTTTTTTTTTAATTTTATTTATTTGTTCACTTGTTGTGTTTGTTTGTTTCTTTATTTATTCATTTTTGTGGCTGGCTCAGCCTGCCCTGGTGTTGGCGCTGGTGCAGCATGTGGTGCCGGGGATCGAACTGTAGTCCCCGCAGTTGCCTGAGCCCTCCTAAGCAGGCGCTTTAGACCACTGAACCATCTCGCCGGCCCAGCTTTTTTGATGACCTGCACGTTTCTCTCTTTTTCTGTCTTGATATGAGAAACTCTGTATTCCATGAATCTGGAGCCATCACCTGGTGTGACTTGGATTTTTTTTTTTTTTGTATTTTAGGGAAGGGTCTAAGGGTGTCCAGGGACTCACTACTAGATCAGACTCATAGTGATCTGCCTGTTTACAGCCTCCCAAGAGCTGGGATTACAGGCACGCACCACCATGCCCAGTCTCGGGAGTGGCACAGCATCCCCAGGGATCGAATCCCTAGCCTCTGTGCCTGCTTGCAGGTACTTTAATTAGGTAAACTATTTGGCCAGCCCTGTGACTTGGATTTCTTTTGTCAGATTTTTTTTTTTTTTTTTTTTATGCCCAGCTCAGCCTGCCCTGGGGGTGGGGCTGGCACAGTATATGGTGCCAAGGATTGAACCGTGGTCATTGGGGTTGCCTAAGCTTGCCTAAGCAGGCGCTTTAGACCACTGAGCCATCTCGCTGGCCCCTGTGACTTGGATTTTTTTTTTTTTAAAGCTTTATTTATTTATTTATTTATTTGTTTGCTTGTTGTGTTTGTTTGTTTCTTTATTTTATTTATTTTGTGGCTGGCTCAGCCTGCCCTGGTGGTGGGGGCTGGCGCAGCATGTGGTGCCGGGGATCGAACCGCAGTCCCTGCAGTTGCCTGAGCTTTCCCAAGCAGGCGCTTTAGACCACTGAACCATCTCGCCGGCCCTGTGACTTGGATTTTTAATGTCTGCAGAGACTGTGTTGAGGGCTTAGTGTTATGGCTTATGTCTAGTTGTTCCCCCAAAGCCTCATGCAATGATGGGGTGGAGACTTCTGGAATTTGAGACTTGACTCATGATCCACTGGGATTATGTGTTTAGTACTGATGGTGATGCAGGAAGAAAAAACTGATCTGGGGTGGATAACCTCCAATAGGGAACCTCCAAATGATATAGGGAAAACTGATCCCCAACCTGAAAAGTATCTGGGATGAGTTCGTGTTCTCTAAAACTGAAGAATGAATTTTAGGAACAAACGGAGATAATGAGCCGAACATATTTATTGAGGGAAAGAAAGCTCCTGTCTGAGAGAGGGACAGGAGGGGGGGTCCCGAGTGGGTGTCCCCGGAAGCTGTCTCTTCCAGGGACTTTTATAGAGGAGATGTGGGAACTTGCTTAGGTGGGTATGAGGTGGGACAAAGACAATGGTCAACTGATGAGATCATAAGCACCATTGCTCAGGTAACATTGATTAAAATCAGGATCCAATGGGAAGGCAAGTCACATAGCAAGCGGTCAAGAACACTACCTATTGAGCTTGGGCTTGTGACTCTTTCCAGGGTCTTTCAAGGTGATTGATACCTACTTAGAGTGTCAATCCTTGATGCCCATCTCTAGGGAAGTATGTAGTTGCTTCTGTTTACTCTTGTCTTAAGATCTAGCCCACGGCAGAGGAATGTCTGTCTCTAGTTGGAAAGTCACCTTGTCTTCCATGTCATCCTTGAGGGCCTGGCCCTGTCTGACTGCCTATAATATTTCTATCTAATTCAGCTGCCTACAACAATCCCAGGACTTAGGAGGCTGAAAACAGGAGGATCACTATGAGTCCAGCCTATATAGTGAGGCCCCGTAGGTCTTTTACTAACTACATTTTAAAAAAAGAAAAGGACAGGGAGATGGTGTGAGTGCTACACATGCCTCCAGGTGGAGAGCCTACCTGCAATACAGTAGGGGAAAAGAGGCTTGCTCCTCTCCTGCCCTTGTTGCTTTTGCTGTCTTCTACTACCTTAAACAATTGTCACCCAGCCCTGGAGCCAGCTGATTACAGACTGAAACCTCCACAGTCTATGAACTAAAGAAACCGCTCCTTCTTTAATTTTGGGTGATGAGTATTTTGTCCCAGCATTAAGAAAAGTAAACAAGACATTTTTCCATCTCTGAAACCTACGCTAAACCTATCTTCCTTCACCTTCTCCTAGTGCCACCTCCCAACAGCTCCTATAGTTAGGCTCTTCCCCTGTCCTGGGGCCACATTGGGTCAGGGTCTCTCACAGGTCCCTGTAGCTTTGTATACAGAGAATGCAGTACCCACAGAGAGGAAGGCCTCTAGACCTGAAGGGACAGGGGCTGTTGTGGGTGATAACTGCACCAGGTTGCAGGAGTAGCTGCGGGCTGCTTCAGTTCTTCTGCAGTCTACACTTATTACACAGCTCTGGCCTCACCAGCGCCTTTTTTTTTTGTATGTTAGGGAAGGGTCTACAGGGTGTTCAGGGTCTCACTACTAGATCAGACTCAGTGATCTGCCTGTTTACAGCCTCCCAGGAGCTGGGATTACAGTTGCACACCACCACATCCAGTCTCAGGGGATGGAACCCCACCCCCTTCTCCTGCTTGCAGGCTCTTTAATCTGCTGAGCTATTTGGCCGGCCCCTTCACCAGCTTAGGTTTCCTGTTCTAGGTTTCTGCCTCACAAAAGTAGACCTGCCATCTGACATGTCTTTTTTTTTTACAGAACTGGGGATCAAACTCAGGAGCGTGCACTTGCCAGGTAGGCACTTCTGCCCCTGAGCTATCTCCCTAGCCCCTAACATGTCTTCTTAGCATACTCCTGGCAAAGAAGTACATCTCTTGTCTCTTCTTTTGAAGGATCTGTTCTAGACATGGAGTTAGTGCCTAGTGTTTCCCTCAATGACCTTGAGCCTTGCCTCTCAGCTTCTACCTGACCTTCGAGTCTGGCTGCTTTGGGGCACACATTGGCAGTTCTCACATTCAGCAGCTAATTGTTTATGTCAGAGAATGTTATTTATCTACTCTCCCCAGAAAGAGCCTGGAGAAAAAAAAAAAGGCAGTCAGACATTGTATGGTTATCTCATCCTCCAAAGAATTTGGAGTAGAAGCTGATATTCCACCAGGTTACAATTCTCAAAACGTATTATTACAGTTTTGAGAACTATCCTGTAAAAAGTAGTCCCCCTTCTACTGCAGACCACTCCCTCCCCCGGGTGCTCCTTCTGGAGACAGTCACTGTTACTTGGTAAATATCCCTTATCTTAAATGCTTGTGACCAGAAATGCTTTGTGTTTCAAATATTTAAGATTTTTGGAATATTTGCACATTTACGATGAGATGTCATGGGGCTGGAAACTCAGTCTGAACACAAAGTTTATTATATTTCATAAATATAAATACAGCTGGAAATTAATTTCATATCATATTTTTAGTGATCCTGCACTTTGACTTACATTATTAAGGTCAGCATTAAAAAGTTTGAGATTTAGGACCTTTCTGATTTTCTCATTAGGAATCCTCAACCTATACTATTTTCTATTTGTTTGTTTGCCTTCCAAAATAATATAGGCCTGTATGTATTCCCACTGATTTTAGGAATGCATATGATTTTGAGTCCAGTGATGTTTACATTATCTTAGAAATTGATTTTTTTCAAATAATAATGTATCTTGGAATTCTTTCCATATGTTAACATAGGTATGTTCTTTTTTCTTATAAATAGTTGTAAAGTAGCATAGAAAAAATAAAAATAGTGCCGGGTGTGGTGGCACATGCCTGTAACCCCAGCACTTAGGAGGCTGAGGCAGGAGGATCAGTGTGGGTTCAAGAACAGGCTGGGTAACAAATAAATAAATAAATAAAATTAAAAAAAAAAAAAAAAAAAAAAAAAAAAAAAAAAAAAAAAAAAAAAAAAAAAAAAAAAA
>PVKN010037810.1:0-11177 GCA_004027915.1 Capromys pilorides
TTACTCTTTAAAATAAAATGTAAAAAAAAGTGATAAGGAATAGGGCAAGACATAAAGCATTAGGCTCAAGTTTTCTGTTTAGTTTGTGGCTGTAAATGCCAGTGTTGATTCACAAAAAGTGATTAATCAGAGGATGATAAGGTTTTAAAGTGAAAAAGGAGATACTCGGAGTTTACTTTCGTCGGCTCTCGTAACCTGAGGCAGACTCTGATCTGCAGACTTCTGGTCGCTTTAGATTGATCTTTCCTGACAGCTTAGAGAATTTGCTTCCATTCCACCTTATTGCTGTAGTCTAACTACAAAGCTCCCGCTCGGCTGTCTCACTGAAGACACACGCTGCAAAGCCACTGTGTCGCCTTCCTTATCTGACCTGGAGGACTATCTCCTCTCCCCAGCCCCCTTGGGTGCACCCTGCATGCACCCGGCTCCCTGACCAGCGCGTCCCCAACAGGCTGGCGGCTGTGGTGGCTGTGAGAACCCCCTGAGGCATGGTGCATGCTCACCCGGTGCTTTCCCTTGCTCGTTTCCTTGTCCATGAAGTCCACGTCTCCTTCATTTCGCACCGCACAGGTTGACGTGGATCGGAGGTCTCCTGGATGCTTAGATTTCTCTTTAAAACCTAGCACATTCAACAACAACAACAAAAAAAAACAACAATTAAAGGGGCTGGGGAGACAGCTCTGTGGCACAAGTGCCTGACTGGCAAGTGCAAGATCGTGAGTTCGAACCCCGGTCCCACAAAAAAAAACCAAAAAACCTAGCATATTGCTGACGTGTTTCTATCTCATCATTTGCTTTTGTTTTGTTAACGGAGGGAAGGAAGGATTTCTAAACCCAAAACCCTGGGTCACCCCTGGCTCAGTGTGACAGTACCGGAGATGGAAATGCTGGAGAGCGACCGTGTGGCGACAGCCAGCCGCGCCTCCCAAGCAGGACGGGAGCAGCTCAGAGGATGCCCGCTGATGTACACACAACGGCGACAGAGTGAGAACGCAGCCGAGAGGCAGCACGGGCGCAGGAGCCAAGCCGTCGCTAGGCGCTGAAGCTCCCGGGGACCTGGCCCTGGGCGCCCCAGCCTCCGCAACCGTGGCCAGCTGTTTGTAAGCTCCCTCCTGGTCAGCGGTCCTCTGTCGCGGGAGCCCGAACGAGCCAAGACAGGGACCTGCAGGCCTGAGGTCACTCCCTGCAGAGCCACGCGTTCGCCCGCAGAGACGCAGGTCTCGCGGGCACCACCCGGCCTGCCCCGGCTGGCAGACAAGCGCTTCGGGTGGGTCTCAGCCCGCCTCGGGAGGGGACGCCACAGCCGGCGCGCGCTTTTCTTCAGGGAGTCCTGACATTTCTTTTGGCAGCCCTTCCTCTTCCAGGAAAACCTTGGGGTTTCCAGCGCCATGAATGGATGACAGCCACATCCTATAGCAGGCCAGCGAGATGGCTCAGGGGTCTAAAGCGCCTGCTTAGGCAAGCTTAGGCAACCGCAGGGATCATGGTTCGATCCCCAACTCCACATGCTGCACCAGCCCCACCCCCAGGGCAGGCTGAGCTGGCCATAAAAAAAAAAAAGTTACATCCTATAACAGAGGGCAAGACAGGACTTTACCTAAGGGTGGCAGGGGGAGAGACAGAGACAGAGAGAAAGCAACCAGTCAATCCAAAGAAAGATCTATCTGGCTGCTGAAACCTGTATACAAAACTCATCACAACTCTTTTTCCCGGTGATCTTGTGGGCATGGGAAGCAAAAGTAACCCTACGGCCTCACAGGATGCTTTATTTCAAAGAATTCTCTCTCCTCCTCCCCCTCCTCTTCCTCCTCCTTCTCCTCCTCCTCCTTCTCCTCCTCCTCAAGATTCCTCACCGAAACCTTGTGCTTTCTTGGCAAACCTAATTCCATACCTGTCACAACAGATTCATCCACAGAGCTAAGAAATTGAATGCTGTTGTGGCCTTTTCTTCAAGAAAAATGTCACAGGGACCTTTTGTGAATTGTCTCTGTCTCATTAAAATCTTCTTTTTTTAATTTAACATTTTAGGCAAGACCAGAGATGCTTTAAAATATTAAATGTTTAATATCACATTGGTTTTTCAAATATGAAATCAACGTAACTTCATATGACTTGGTAATTTGTATCAATGTTGCTCTAATGGTGTGAAAGATTTAAAAGATCAGTACACTCATCTGAGAGAAATATGTCTTTAAACTGAAAGGGCCTCTGTGTGCGGATCTTCTGGAGCAGCGTTTCCATGTGAATCACACTCTCAAATTTCAAAATCTCAGAGCTGTTCCTGCCTGTCAATCATTAACCGGTGTTCTTTCAGCTGCTGAGGAGACTGTGCTGTGTAACGGGGTTTCCTAACTACTGAAATGATTGATCTGAGAGTGGGAAGGGAGGATTTTTTTTAAATTGCATGTATTAAATTAAAATAAAATGATGCTGTGACATTTCAAGGTCAAGCATCTCAGCCTAATATA
This sequence comes from Capromys pilorides, assembly GCA_004027915.1. Taxonomy (NCBI): domain Eukaryota; kingdom Metazoa; phylum Chordata; class Mammalia; order Rodentia; family Capromyidae; genus Capromys; species Capromys pilorides. The sequence continues at coordinate 2,469 of PVKN010037810.1, forward strand.
ATCTGTGAGACTTTATTCCCTAAAGAGGGAAAGGCAGCGGACTGCTAGCAGGACGGTGGACATATGCACATCTTTTGGTCATCTGGAATGTGCCCAGCATCATGGGACATCTGAAGGTCTTCCAGCATTTTGCAGAAGAAAGGCTCCACCAGCCCCACATCCAGTGACGTTTTCCCTGGGCCAGAAATTCATAGTTTTGCGTTTTACTCATGTGTAGATGGCAAGCGTTATGGAGAGCAGCCTGAGGCTCACAGGTGCGCCAGCCGCTGCTGGCTGCGTCCTGCCTCTCAGCACGGGGCTGGCACAAATCGGTGGAGGGGCAGAGGAGGAGGAGAGGCACTGATCCGACCTCCATGGCCTCTCCATTCCCTGCTGTGGGACAGGAGCTACGAATAACTCTCCGGGAGCAGAGGCCACCGTCAGTGTCATCTCAAGCACCGTCAGTGGTTTTTCACTTCTTGGAGTCATAATTTGGGGCGCACCCCACAGCCCAGCAGAGGCCCACCTCGCCTCTCCACGCCCTCGGCCCCTGCTGGTGGAGCACCCAGGCCAATCTCAGGACGAGAGGGTCTGGTCAAGGAAAGCAGCCAGGTGAGCCGACTTCTAAAAATAGGCGTGCCAGGCTTGCCGGGAAAGGATACATTGCAAGGAAAATGAATAGTGCTCTGGGCCAGCTTCTCGGAACACTCAAGCAGGCCGACAAGTGACAATAAGGAGAACTGATGGTGGCCCAAGTGTCCCCATAAAGCACATCACCCTGCTGAGGAAAGGAAGTAGAATAGACTTCTTATTAGGAAGTGACCAGGAAGATGGGCTAAGGAATGTTAGGAGAAAGGAATTCCAGTGGATATGACATCCTATTTCATTTTTAATATATATATGAAAAAATATATTGACTTGTACTTGTTGAACCATAAATATGTAGAAAATTAACCTAACGGCTTTTAGATAGGAGATGTAACATGATAAGCACAAAGTATACATTATTCTCGAACATTCCTACTATTACAAGAGTTAGATCTTACTAACTAATAAGCCATACTCTGCCTTTGGTAGAGAGGTCACTTGCACCAATGCATAAATTTGATTTTAACGCTAGAGGGAATAAGGATTTTCCTCTCAGCTCCTGTCTAGCCAAGAGGCTTCAGTCTCCATGGTGAAGCTCTCCTTCATAGTCACGAGGCAGGACTGCAGCCTTGAACCTCCAACAAGGCCACAGTAAGGTGGAAGTTGATTCAGCTTCCCGGGACGCTGGCCAGCGCGAAGGCGGCCCGCTGGCCGCCCCGGAGGCCGGAAGGTTCACGTGCTGGCCACGCCAAGGCTCTGCGGACTCATGCACTGGCTTCGTTCAGGGGGTGATCGGGGGCGCCGCTAGTGCTCTTCACCGCGCCGTTGAGTATCTGCAGTACTGGCAGCTGTGGCAGGAACGCTTGGGGGAGAGCCTGGAGGAGGGTCTCCTGTCTCTAGGCGCATGGGAGGACAGAGGGGACCTGGCTCCTCTTCCTCAAGCCCCTCCTGCAGGACACCGTCTTCCGGCCAGGGCACTTGGGAAGAGCGCAGCAGTATTTGCAGAGCTGGTGCCCGGGCCTCCGCGGGAAACCGAGGCCGCCAGCCCGAAGGGCCTCTCCAGGGAGACGCGGGCCAGCAAGGGGACAGCGTGGGTCTGCATTCCAGGCCTTCTCCGGGCCCCACGTCTGTCCACGCATCTCTAAGCGCATCTCAAGCAGACCGCACTGGCTTCTCAGCAAGAGGCAGCGTGGAATCCGGCAGAGAGGCGAGGTCCTGCCGCGGAGGCTTCCAGGGGCTGGGCTCGGCTCCGCCCGGGGAACCGCTTCAGATCTGCAAAAGAAGATGGCAAACCCTAAATCTGCCGTGTAGTACTCACGTTACAAAACTAGCCAAAGGAGTCCTTCGTGTTTATAGGTTTACGTAGAACAAGAAAATTGCCCCGAAAACACGTAAAATTTATAACATTTATTACATATACAGATCTATAATCTACATCTATCTCCTCAGAGATGTCTTTGAAGGCAAACAGACACGAAAGTAAAAATTAAATAAAAATAACTTTTCAAAGCATTATTAGTACAACCGAATTTCTTCTCACTGAACTAAGAGAAAGTAGTTGTATGCATAATCCAACGTTCGATAATTGCGGTGCGTTACTGGTAAAACTGGCAAGGTTGGAAGCTGTTGATTTAATAAGCCTTTTACAGCTCAGCATTCTAAACTAGCTTTCCATTTTATGCCTTGTGGTTGAACTTCTCTGCTGGGTGGTTGAGGGCAAGTTTAAGCATGACCTGTACAGCAAAGCATGTAACCGTTGTATCTCTCAAGGTCAGTCAAATCCCCTCAGGATTTACTTTGGAACCATGCAGTGCTTTCACCTCAGTACCATCGCAGGCGACTGCTGTGCTCCTCAGAAGACGCTTTACAGATTTTACCTGGGGTGGGAGTGGCTTGCACAGGCCTGGGGAAGAGCACGCTGGAGTTGCCAGGATGAACGCCCTTGAGATGGGGTCTGATATCAGGCGGAAGTGTCTGGCGGGACCCTAACCACGCCTGCGGTAAAGGACCGTAGTGAGAGGACAGAAACCGAAGGGCAGCAGAGGCCCCTGAGGATACTTCCACACGGCAGCTCCTGTGCGGGGACTGAAGATCTGTCCCTGTACCTTCTGGTCACATGACCTGGTACTTAACTAGTTCACCTCAAAATTAAAAATGACCTTGTCAATTCGCTACTTTTCCAAATTCAACTTTTTCTGCCCTGGCCTGTGCAAAAATAATTGAGCTGTCTGGATAGAGGGAGGGTAAAGAGGGGGTGGGCAAGGCGGGCACCCGCACAACAGAGATATCTGAATATACTGGAGTGCATACCTGCTGGGGCACGCGGGGTCAGAGGCTGAAAATAGCTCCTCTTGAGGACACCAAGCCCCGGCCAGCACGGTTCCCTGAGGCCCAGATGCATTCCAAGTTCTAGGAATAGCTTCAACAAGTTCTGCCAGATGCCAAGTCCTGATAGGTTTTCCTCTTAGTATTCCCCCTGCCTGCCAACAGGAAAGTTACCCACTGCCCTGCCAGGCCCGAGGCTGGCGCAATCAGTCGATCAGGGAGGCAGCGGCTGGCTTGGAGGGGCTGCCCCACCCGGAGAGCTTCTGTTGAGATTATATTCAGCCCATCTGCCGGAGGCCTGTGGAGAAGGACTTGCTCTAGGACGCGTTGTTGTTCTCAGACTCCGGCCATTTGCCCACGGCCCTTGCATGAGACGTAGTTGGCAAATGCAAACAAGGGCACTCACCGTATTTGCTTTCCTTAGAGCTAAAGATGACCAAGCTCTGTGCTATTTCTGGAGCGAGGATGTGGCATCCAGTTTTATGCCATTGTTTCCCCACTGGAGTTCATGGTGGCCACTGACCACCCACTGTCCACTTACTACAGAGCTTTCTTAGCCCAACGTTCCAGGAATTCTACTGGCATCAGTGTGTGGAACAAAACCTGTTTGCCTAGGTTAGGGCAGTCCAGTGCAGTGCTGCCCTAGAAAGGCTGTCCTGTGACAGCTCCATGCAGGATAAGATTCCTTAGCTGACCCTGGCTGGCCCTGGGGAAGAAACCATAGCTTGGGAGTCGTTTAAAAACTAATCCGGGCTTTCAGGAAATGTCACAATAAGCAATGCCGAAGAGCCTGGTTCATCTTCTGTCAATTACAAATATGGATTTATCTCCAGAAAAAAAAAAAAAAAAAAAAAAAAAAACCTAATCTTTATTCAACTTTCACTGTCTCATTTTAAACTAAAATAATAAACTCCACCGTATTTTTGTTGTTGTTTTAATGAAAAAGATGATGCTTCGCAGTTGGTCCACCTCTGCAGTAAATAAGTGAAAATCTATTTTAGGAGGTTTTTTTCTGTTCTGAAAGGTAGGCGGGAGGGATGGAGCCAGACATAGTGATGGGTTTGAAGAACTTCCCCTGAGGCACCTCCCTCACTCAGCATCACCCCTCAGGCGCTGTGCCAGCGAGAGATCCACGGAGGAAATCTACACCGCTGAGCAGACGGTGACGCATAACCAGTAGGTGTGCCAGTGTGTCATCGCCACGGTGTGGTGACAATAATGTGTGATCCAGAAGCTATGGGGACCCCCCCAAAAGGGAAGTTCCTCATGCCCGGAAGCTCAGCAAGCCCTCTCAGAAGGGTGAAGTTGTTGGGCAGGCGTGAGTGTCTTATGTCGCCATTCGCAGGCCACTCGAACAACCCTATCTGCGCACAGCAAACCGGACGAGATTTCAATCTCACAACTCAGTTCTAGAAAAGCTCGCGGCTGAAGACGCTTCCCTGTCATGTGCTCCGCGACTCTGCTTCGGTGCTGCACTGAGCCCTTGGCAACCTCTAGGTCGGGTGCGTTTTTCGGCTTGGGTTCTGGGCTTTCACGGACACTGGATTCTCCTTTCAGTACCATAGACTCGGATCACGCGGTAGCCTGAGCCACACACGAGAGGACTCTGGCTTCATAAGTGACCGGCGCATGACTGCAAGCCCGTGGGGAGTAAATCAGAGCGCTGTCGCCACCAGCCTTGGCTCTTGGCAGGCGTGCTCCTCGTAATCGTGAAAGAGCGAAGCTGTTGGCCTAGGCCCTGGCAGCGGGCTCTGGAAAGCCTCGGGAGCCCTGAGACGGCCTTCCCAGAGCTTCCACTGGCGCACCCAGGGAGGATCCTGACGCAGTAGTTTCTACTTTGAGTGAGGACACAGCACCCCAGCCCGGTGCCCACTGTGGCAACAGATCCAGTTTCTGTATGCAGAGCTGGCAAGAGCTCAGAGCACAACCAGCCGCCAAAGAGGGTTCCCCTCAGCAGCCTGGACCCCCGAGGGCCCAGGGTATCTAGATGGTTCAGATTTTGAGGCGTTTTACAAGGACAGATTTTTGAGCCAATTATTCTTTTTCTCCCCCACAATACACGAAGTGGAGAAGCTTTGGGCCAGTGCACAGCCCAGAGTAGCTCCAGCGGCCAGAAGGTTTCAGTGGGGGGCTCCTGTGTGCTCCCAACTGCCCAGCTCTGTGGGTGAACACGAGGAGCTTCACTCCACAGTTGGAAGCAGATCGGTGTGTGCGCTTTGTGTTTGCTAAGGCCACCCGGTGTGGCTGTCACACAGCAGGCCCGCTTTATAGGACGCACTGGGGAAGCTTTGCCGTTGGAGCGAAGCCCTGAATCCAGTCAAGCTCGGCTGTGGGCCTGAGGCAGGTGATTTCACTGCTCTGAAACTCAGTTTCCTCATCTCTGACAAGGATTTCTGCAGTGGAACGTAGAAACATGAATTTTATTGATTTGTCTTGTACAAGAAGTGGCTTCCGCAGAAATATTTTGCTAGCTTGGCAACTGTTCTAAGGCCCAGTTCCTCATGTTGGGAAGCATTTTCCAAAGTGGAAAGCTTTCACCACAGGTATACAGTAGTTTATGACCTTTAAATTATTGAAGAGAACATCTAGGGACTAATTTTCCTTAGAGGAGTTGGTATGAAGCTATGCCATGTGACACGAAACGAATCTCGTGAACCTGCTCTGCAAAAAGCTTTTTAAGCCACAGTGGCAATCACTAAACAAGGAGCTGAGGACAGTGGCGCTGTCCTCCTGGACTTCAGGGTCCTCAGAGGCAGACAGCCGAGTAAACACAGAGCTACTATAGTGTGTTGAGGTGTGACAGTTACCCATGGAGTCCGAGGCAGGCAGCCAGGTGACGGGCGCCTTCTGTCAGCATTCGCATCTCCAGCTCTAAATTAGTCATGCAAAAGACTGAGTATAAATTTGGTCAAACCCCTGCCTATTTATAGCAAATGTATAGACAGAGAAATGACTTAATGATTCCCAGGAACACAGCCGATAAAAGTCAAGATGGTGGTAAACACTACAAGACCAAACATTCTATTTCATCATCATCAACAACATCAAAGGCATGACAATAAACTGGAAGGGGTGGAAAAGATAAACTCAATACCAAGGGTTCAAGGACACTAACAGACTTACTAACAAATAAGTAGACTTTTAATTTGCCCTTAGATTTAAATGAAATGTCAAAAAAAACTATTAAGGGATACTGTAAGAAAATTTTTACAAACAGGGATGAGACAGCTGATACTAAAAATTATTTTGGAGCAGGATTATAATGATAGTGGTCTTGTAATGCTTGTAAAGGGAGTCCTTGTCACTCAGAAGCATGCCCTGAAATGTGCGTGGCTGTCACAGCATGTGTCTAGAGGACCCCTAAAGGGATCCTGGGAGAGGGGGAGGACACGTGAGGTGTAGACCACAGTTGACTCTGAGCCCATCGTTGTTGAGGTTGGGTGTTGGGCATCTGCAGGTTAACATAGCATTCGCCCGATTTTTGTATATGAAAATTGATAAACTAAAAATCTTTGCAAAACATGAATGATGGCTGGGATGTTCAGTAGCTTCCTGAAAGCAAATTTGGGTTTGGTTATAGGCAAAGCTTCTGTGCATGAGCCTGGCTGGTATTTACAGACCATCGGGTGAACGATGCCCCTCAGTGCAGAAGGGAAGGGCGCTGCCCGTGCCCGGCCAAACCTATTCCAGCCCAGCACAATGTCTGGACGGGGAACTGAACTACAGTGGGTTCCTATGGGGCACCAGTGAGGAGGTAGAAACTCTTAGCTGTTCCTCGCAGCCCGATTGACCAACCGACCTCTCCACCCTCCAGCGCCAAGCCACATGGGAGCGAATTCCAGCTCCACAGCAGCCAGACCAACGTCCACCTTCTCTGGACCCTCCTCTCCCAGGTACATCAAAGGGAGGTAATTAGTCAGAACTTCAGTGCACTAAATGAAACACGAACTCTCAGTTTAATATCAGCTGAGCTGCACATAGTTTGCTCTTACTGTGTAAAATATAAACTCATTAGTTACAAAAGTTTGTCAATTGCTAAATATCACTACCCACTATTAGTATTCCTAACTGTAGTTCTATAAATACAAAAGTATAGCTTCCTTAACCACATAATCTCTATGGGGTAAGAATTACACTAAAGGTATAATTGTACCAAGCTCTGCACCAAAGGTCAGACGACAGTGCTCTGCACAGTGACAATGAGAAGGAGGTAAGTATTACTCTGATACCAAACACTGAGAAACACCCAACGGTAAAAGAGAACTGCAGGCCAATCTCACTAATGAGCATCCATGCAAAAATCCTCAACAAAATACTAGCAAACAGAATATAGTAAATCAACAAGAATATTATACATCATCACCAAGTGAGATCCATCCCAGTAATGAAGGTAGTTCAACATATACAAATCAAGAAGTGCAATACACACCAATGGAGCCGTGAACCAAAACCACATGATCACTGCAGAAAAAGCTTTTGACGAAGTCCAACACACATTCGTGATTTTAAAAATCAACCCACAGAAAGTGAGAATAGGTGGCCTATACCTCAATCTGATAATAGCCATCTAGGACAAACCAAGAGCCGACATCAGACTAACTGGACAACTAGTGAAAGTCTGCACTTTAAAATCAGGGAAAAGACCAAGATCAGGATGCCTGCTGTCACCACTCATGTTCAGCATACTTCTGGAAACACCAGAACACCAGAGGCCTTAGACAAGAGAGAGAAATAAAAGAAACAATGATTGGAAAGGAAGAAGTGAAATTATTATTATGTGCAAGTGATATGATATAGTACGTAGAAGACCCCAAAAACTCCACCAAGAGACTCGTGAATTTAATAACCAAATTCTGTAGCACAGCAAGACACAAAATGAACACTCAAAAACCAGTAGCGTTTCTCTGCATGAACAATAAACTCAGCAAGAGAGCAAGGAGAGAAACCACAGCTTTCACAGTGATACCTGCAAAATGAAGTTCTAAGGAACCAGCCTCCCAAAGGAAGCCAAAGACGTATGCAGTGAAAATGATAGAACTCTGAAAAAAGAGACCCAAGATTTCAGAAAATGGAGAGGCATGCCTCCCTCCTGGATAAAGAGAGCCAACACTGTGAAGATGGCCACACTCCTAACATTATTATACAGATTTAATGTGATTCTGATTAAAATACCAATAGCATACCTCACAGATCTAGAAAAAACATTCTTAAAATTCATCTGGAACCACGAGAGACCTAGAATAGCAAAAGCAATCCTGGGCAACAAAGGAAAGGCAGAGGCAACACAACCCCTGACTTGAAACTATCCTACAAAGCTCTTGCGATAAAATCAGCATGGAACTGGCAATAAATAAATAAATAAATAAATAAATAAATAAATAAATAAATCTGGGAGTCAATGGAACAGATTAGAAGATGCAAACACAACTCCAAACACACTCAGCCACCTTATCTTTTTTTTTAGATTGATTTAATTTTATTTTAAAAAGTAAAATGCAGAAACAAAGATATAAAAACAGTAACAAGGGAGAGATAGTACAGAATTTCAAAACAAGAAAAATTTAGCAATGGTTGTATTACACATTTTTATCATCAAATCAGTTTAGATTAATAGATATAGGTATGTAAGACTGATCAAACAATTAAACATGAACATTTTCAATAAACATTAATTTTTTTTAACTCTTGCAAATACATTTTGTATTTAAGTCACTCCTCTAAAGAAATTATAGGGGTTGAGGATGTAGAAAATGCAAGGTCCTGAGGTTGATTCCTGGTACTGCCCAAAAATTTATGTACTTACGTATTTATTTATTT
>PVKN010037811.1:0-11177 GCA_004027915.1 Capromys pilorides
TTAGCTTTAGATATCAGGAAACAAATGAAGTTGACCAGTAATAGTATATAATTTTTTAAAAGACCTTGATAGCAGTCTATATTTATGCCATTCATGACATAAAGTTTTTTAAGTATTTTTAATTTGTCTTTCACGTTCTCTTTGGCAGTATGACCATTAAGATGCTTTTAAATAAGTCAAATGCATCTCTACTTTGTCAAATGTGAAAAATATAAAGATGCTTCAACCACCTCAGAATCATGATTATCAAACCAAATGTACACAATTGTTACATGACAGTATGTTAGAGACATGCGTGTGATATTTATATTTTTAGAGAATTAGATTTATTTCAAATTTTGTAAGAGTTCTTTTAACTTTTTTGAAATATTAAAAGCTGTAGAGAAGTAAAACCTGCATAAAAATTTACTCATTATAAATGTACAGCTGGATGATGTTTGCCAGATACAGTATTGAGCATACCACAATCTCCAAAAATTCCCTCATGTCCGTTTCATATCCATTTGCAGTTAATTTATGCTTCCATTTTCAATGTCACACAATTACCACTGTTTTCTGTCTCTATGGGTTTGTGTATTCCAGACATTTCATATTGAACAGAATCATACAGTATGTAGACATTTTGTGACTGACTTCTCAGCATAATACTTTCAAGTTCCCTCCATATTGTAGTATATCTATAATTCATCCTTTCTCATTACAGATATTACATTGTATGGCTTTTCCATATTTGGTCATATATCAGTTAATGAACACTTGGGCTTTTCCAAATTTTTGTCATTATAGATAATGTACTTATGTACAATTCTTTGTGTAGATGTGTTTCAGATTGTTTTGGGTGTATATAAGGAGATTAATTCCATACTGTCTGCCACTATGACTTGATATTTTTAACATCATCATGAAATTTTGCAATATACTCACACATGTTAGTCAAACAATAAGCTAATTTTTTCAACAGTGGTAATAGATAATATGTGTTTATATCAGGAATCTCCCAAGTTAGGAAGGAGAGGTTTTCTCAATATTTGTATGTTTATGTCAAACTCAGAGTACATTATCTTAAAAATATATGTGGTTCACAAGAAAAGTTAAAATATATTTATAGAGAGTATTTATTTGGTACACGGTCTCACTATGCAGCTCAGACTTGTACTGATTCTCCTGTCTGTTTCTCCAGTGCTGGGATTGCAAGTATATGCCATCTGGCCCAATTTTTGTGGCCAGCTCAACACCAGATGCCAACATGGCATGCAGTGCCAGGGATCAAACCTGGGTCCTTGAGCTTACCAGGCAAGCACTAAGACCACTGCATTATCTCCCCAACCCCTATAGAGGCTGTCTAAATGCTAGGAACATTCCTTATTTTATATATCTAGTTTTTATCTAGTATTTATATTTTATATATCTAGTTACGAAATATTTTAATTACAGAACTTATCATGACAGCCTAAGAAATTTTGACTTACTACTTTCCTCATTGCTTCTATCTGTAGTGAATTTCTCTTTTTTGTAATGAATTTCTCATATTTTCAGCATACTAAATAATATTAAATTTAAATTAATTCTATAGCATGAGACTAAATATTTCATGATTATAATGTGCACTTCGATCTCCATAGGTCAATATTAACTATGCTCGACCATCAGATCCAATTTGGAGAAAAGTCTTGGAAACATTACCCAGTAGTTCTCAACATTTTTGTATGAAAACGTAAGTTCTCAGATGTGAGCCGCTCATAGGCATAGCTAGACTTTGATTGTTGAAAGGATAGTATAGTTAAGCCCTGGGTACTGAGGGTTAGTGGCAATTTCTCTTTCTACCTGTAATTCCATCTGATAGTCTCAGTCGATGTTCTCAACCACTACTCCAGAAAACTTTAATGACTATTTTTGATTTAAAACCTTTTTAAAAAGCAATTCAGTAATCTAAAATTCATTAACAGAACTTTTTATTTTTAAAAAGCTGCCTATGTAAGTTTTAATGGAAATATGATTAATGTCACTCCAAATTTTCAAATAGTGTTTTTAATTTGCTTAAAATCAATACATCTAAAATTTTAACATACCTCCAAATTACCTGGGATCTTGCCGAAATGTGCATTCTGATTCAGTACCATCTAACATAGGATCTGACATTTTGAATTTCTAGCAGGCCATCTGATGATCAGATGTTGTTGATCCAGAAACCACATGCTGAGGGGCAAAGCTTTAGATGGGTCTTCCCTAGAAATACTCAAATTGTTTTTCTTTATCTTTTTTTTTTTTTTCTTTTTTTTTTTTTGTATTTTAGGGAAGGGTCTATAAGGTATATAAGGTCTTACTACTAGATCAGATTCGTAGTGATCCACCTGTTTATAGCCTCCCAAAAACTGGGCTTACAGGCTTGCGCCCCCACACCTAGTCTCAATTGCTGTCTTAGGGTGCCGCTAGGGTGGGGCCAGCACAACAGGCTTGTGGATCAAACCCCCCTCCATGTCCCTGTTTACAGGCATTTTAATCTGCTGAGCTATTTGGTCAGGCAATACTCAAGTGCTGAAGTGTACTGCTTTTGTACCTGCTATGCAATGTACAAAAGTATTAACTAAGCTACTGAATTTTATTTAAAATAAAAAGACAAGTGAGACCCTTCACACACACACACACACACACACACACACACACACACACACACACACACACACATACACACAAACCGCTAAAATAAAAAGCCAGTAAATTTCTGAATGGCAGCCTCACCCTTTCCATAGGGCTTGGAATTGGTATTCAAAGATTCCTAATACCTTATCTCATAGGTGTTTGCGGCTTTGACTTAGAAGATAGAGTGAGTTGAAACACTAGCCTCTGGATAAATGTGATATTATTCATCGCTGCATGGTATGTTACAAGGTCCATATATATTTGCCATGGATACAAGAACAGAAACAGATAGATGAACAGAGAACCAATTGCAATAATATATCAAGGAAGAAAGTGAGGCTAATTTAAAGCTGTAATAAGAAAAATAGGATGGACTTTTGAAAAAGAAGAGTTTATATATGCATGTGCATGTGTGTGTGTGTGTATGTGGGAGAGGCACAGAGGCAGAGACAGAAACAAACGCATGGAGGTAGGCAAGTAGGAACCAAAAACAACAACACCCTGAAGATTAGAAGGCCTTTTTTTTTGTCTGCCTGACAATGCCTTCAAGGCACTATGGGTGAGGCTTGTAGAGCAGGGGATAGAACCCAGGTTCCCTGTGCCTGACTGCATTTGCCTGAGCAGACGATTAAACAATTGTGCCAGTCTGCAGGCCCCCGCACCCTGAAGATTATTCCAAAGTTCTTAGCTTGAAAATCTTAATAAATAATAGTGCATAGGACCAAAAGGACCTACTAGGAGAAATAATAGTAAGCACAGAGGACTTTGAAGAAATAAATTTGGCTTTCAGGTATTTAGGGACCATGTCCATGAGCAACACACTGTTTTTATTTGTAGTCAGATAAATCTAGGTTCTAGGTTCAAATCCCATTTCTTCCATTTGCTTAGCTGAGTGATGTTAGAAAAGTAACTTCTCTGAAATTTTACCTGTAAATATTAAAAATATATAAACCTATTAATTAAATTAAACAATAGAGCATATATTGAGTATCAGTACAATACTGTCAATGACTGTCAAGGCAATATGCAATCCCAGTCCTTTTCTAAGAAATTATATACAAAGTTAAACATTGAATAGAGTGACTTTGGTATTTTTTGGCAGAACTGGGGTTCAAACTCACGATCTAGCACTTGCCAGGCAGTCACTTGTGCCACAGAGCTATCTCCCCAGCCCTTGACATTTTATTTCTTAAAGTGCTTTCAGAGAAATACTTTTATTTGCTAAGGCTTGAAATAGAGTGTTTATCATCAAGGTAAATTTTTCCACAACAGAAGTAACTTAATTTGAAAAAAAAAAAGTATTTTCTGTACATAACACAAAATATTTCTTTATTAAAACAGAGGCTATGTGCCCTGCTCTGAATCAGACATAGGCCTGATTCCACAACAGGAAGCACGTAGGTAGATCTGAGTGGAATTGCAGAGTAAAGAATAAAAGCCCACCCAATTCTGAACATAACTTGCCAAAACTATTAGGATTCCAGAAAAGAATGTGGTTTGATGAGGACAAAATTTAAAAGGGGAAGAAAAAGGCAAAAGAAATAGGGACACTTTACACCTCTTTATATTTGCAGGATTTACTTGAGAAGAAATGCTCCTCATTAGAACACATCTACATTGGGATGGCTGGGCTGGGCAGTCTAAGCACCTGCCTGGCAAGCACAACGACCTGGGTTCCATCCCTGTACCCAAAGTCATGGCAGCCAGTGAAATCAGGTGTGATGGCACATCTGTAATCCCAGTGTTTGTAATCCCAATACTGGGAAGGCTGAGACAGGAGGACCAGTACTAGTGTGAGCTGCATAGTGAGACCCTGTACCAAACAAAATTTTTAAAAAACAAATTGGAGGGCCTGTGAGATAGTTCAGCAGATGAAGAGCTTGCTTAGGCAAGCACACTAACCAAGGTTCTATCCCTGGCACCACATGCCGCACCAGCCCCACTGAGCTGGTCACTGAGATCAGATGTGATAAGACACATCTGTAATCCCAGTGCTGGGGAAGCTGAAAACAGGAGGATCACTACAAGTCTGAGCTGCCTAGTGAGGCCCTGTAACAAATACAAAAAGAGAGAGACAGAGAGACAGAGAGAGAGAGAAATGGTTTTCCCAAGGGTAAACCACAGTCTGGGCTCTAGGAGGATTACCTGTTCCCATACTTTCTAGGGGCTACCTGGGACCACTTACTGTCCTTTTTTTTTAATGGCCAGCTCAGCCTGCCCCGGGGTGGGGCTGGCACAGGATGTGGTGCCAGGAATCAAACCGCGGTCCCTGCGCTTGCCTAGGTTTGCCTAAGCAGGTGCTTTAAACCACTGAGCCATCTCGCTGGCCCATAGTTGCTGTCCTTTTGATGCTGGAAGAAAAAACTGATCTGGGCAGATGACTTCCAATAGGGAACCTCTAAATGATATAGGGAAACCTGATCTCCCAACCTGAAAAGTACCTGGGACTAGTTCCTGTTCTCTAAAAACAAAGAATGAATTTTAGGAACAAATGGAGGTAATGAGCAGAACATTTTTATTGAGGGAAAGAAAGCTCCTATTCAAGAGAGGGACAGAAGGGGCATCTCGAGTGGGTTTCCCTTGGAAGCTGTCTCTTCCAGGGACTTTTATAGAGGAAAACTGTGTGGTGAGGTGGGTCTAAAGTGAAAACCATGGATATTCACTTAGGTGGTCATGAGGTGGGACAAAGCTATGGTCAACCAATGAAGGTACAAGCACCATTGCTCAGGTAAAATTGATTAAGTCCAGGACCAAATGGGAAAGCAAGTCACACAGCAAGAGGGAATGAATGCAGAATAGAAATTTATCAGTTAGCCATCGGGTAGTAGTCGGATTAATGATTCTTCTGGCCTCCTCAGGATGATGGTCAATCTCGGATGTCAATCTTGAAGGAGGTCAGCATTTGTTCGATCTTTGGTCTTTAGGTCTGGCCCACAGCAGGAGTATCCATCCCTCCCATAGTTGCTGGATATCTTACCTTCTGTTTTATCTCCTTCAAGGGCCTAGCCCTGTCTGACTGCCTATAATATTTCTATCTAACTCAGCTGCCTACAACACTTTGATAGAATGAACTTCAGAATGCCTTTTTCTCACAAGAAAAACCCTTATTTGTAGAACACATCTGTTTCAAAACACCTTGCCAAGAACCCCTTGTTGGTACATGGCCTCCCAACTGCTTCCTTTCTGTCAATCTGATTATGCTTTGCGTGCACTCTTTAACTCTGGAGAGACTATAAGGGAAATAAAGACAGCGCTCATTGCTCACAGCAATGTCATACAAATTACTGATTTAATTCACCCCCGTGCTTGAGTAGTTGTACACTTGGTCAGAACACAAAGAGGTGAAGTCTGCCCTTATGGGATTTGTAAAAGAGCTCAAACAAAGAAAACTATCCTGATAAATTGCTTAGATTCAAAAAGGAATGTTGTACTAGAGAGTTCCAGAGGCTTATTACAGTAATTACACAGCGGCGGTAGTGAGTGAACAGAAAGTGCATAGCATCCAGAAAATATGTGCCTTCTGGAGATTTTATTTTATTTCTCAATGAGCTGAAAGAGCTTAATCTCGGCAAGAATTTTGAATTTAGATAAGGTATCACTGACTCTGTTACTTTGGATAAATCATAGCGCTAGTTAATGCTTCCATTTATTAACACGAAAAGTGACAAAGATCTACTTCACAGACTTCTGCGAAGATTCTCCGAGATCCCCTGAGTACTGTACCTAGCTAAATGCTGGTTGCTGCTACTGCTGCATCCAGGAAAGAGTAGTTTCTCTAAAATTCCAGAAATTTTGTTGATGTCCATGCTGTGAAAGATTGATGAGGAAGCAAACAATATCGTTCTACTTGGGTATCCCTTATTTGAACTTTACACAAGCAATACGCTTAACTAGTGGCGGGCAAAACACTTAACTGGTGGCGCGACTGGCTTTGAAAGCATATCCGACCCGATACTCGCCCCAATGTATTGTGGGAAGTGTAGTCTCGAATTGCAATAGTGTGAGTATAGAAAAGCGGATAGAAAACTACAACTCCCAAAAGGCTAAAGGAGCAGCACTATTTCCCAGTCGGGCGGTAGCGCTGTGGGAGGGAATTGGCAACCTCTCTGCCTACGTGGGAGAGAAGAGAAGGTTGGGGGAAGTGTGGAAAACCTGAACCCGAGCCGCTGTAGCCTGAGAAAGATTTGGTGGGAGAAGTAGAGGGGGAAAAAACAGGTTAGAGGTGAGGTGAGGTGAGGAGAGCAAACAAACCGTTGCCCGGTGACACAAAGTTCTTCGCGATGTGGCTGAAGCCTGAGGAAGTGCTTCTGAAAAATGCTCTGAAGCTGTGGCTGATGGAAAGGTCCAACGACTACTTCGTGCTGCAACGGCGCCGAGGCTATGGGGAGGAAGGCGGAGGTGGGCTCACAGGTAAGTCCCGGCCAGCTCCGGTTTCCTGGGGGTTGTGTTCACTGTTAGTTAAAAGGTGGAAAGGAAAACAGTGACATATCGCCACTCACCGCCGATCCTAAAACCTGAGCAGAGGGATGGGGCTTCTGTTCTTGCCACCGGCTTTTTGCCTTTACCGAGTCCTGAGAAAGCCGGACTGGACAGCACTAGCTTTGGGGTGGGACAGAGGAAGGGAGGAGGAATTCTTTCTGTGGCCAAGGAAGAATCAGATAGGTGCTCCATCGTTTAGCATGAGGGAGAGGGCTGATGGTGAGCGGTCCAGCTAGAGTGCTCTCGTTTAGGCGACCAGTTCTCTGCTGTTGTGCGCTTAACTTTGTTTGCCCCACGAAACCTGTATCAATAATCACCACACTGGGGAGTGTTAAGTATAGTGGTGAGGAACACCGGAATGTTAAGAAAGAGGCGCCCCAACCAGGTCCTGATAGGCTTTAAATGAGAGATTGAGTCAGATGTCCGGTAAGATGGAAGAGTAGGGCTCTGAATTGATGCCCTCTCCTAATTTAGCATCTTTATTCTGTATCCAACTTTTCACTCCCTAGAATCGCTGCTCAGACTACGTATAACGTCCTGATACGTTTCTCACTTGAGTGTTTGACGATTCTTTCAAAGCCACGATTTAACCAAACCAATTAAACAAAGAGAAATCCAACCTTTCCTGTATAACCCACTCTGCCCCATACTTAGATTTTAAAATACCTGTTTCTTTCCCAAGTTTCTAAAGTCTTCAAAGAATATAATTTTCAAATCTCCTTTTAAGGCAGGGGCATTCAACTTTTAAAGGTTAGAGAGACAAAAGTTCTTTTTCGTGATAATGTCTAGGTTGATATTCTGTGCTTGAACTCATGGACCAGGCTTGGTGTAGGCCTTGTTGTGTAAAGGGGAAAGGGAAAACCCTGAAAATCAGCATTTCACTTTTCTTATTATCTCTTACTTGTTAAATGCCATTTGTCAAATTATTTCATTTAGTCGACCTTACGTGATTGCTCTGTGCTACAGAAATGTTCGGACAATAAAATAATGACATTATGTTTCCTGCCCATAATCTGGCTAGGCAGAGGAGAGGAAGAGGAAAACCCACCAGTAAACCAGGCAAATTATAATTAGAACCAAATGGCAAGAGTTGGGTTAAGGTTCGTGAAAGAGTTGAGGTTGATTTTTTTTTTTCTCTGTAAACCAGTGCCCATCTCAGAGTGTTGAGAGAATACATGAAAGATAATAGGCACAACGGTTACTCACTTTCTTCAAACCACCTCCAAGGTGGACAGAATTCTGAGATTCTAGGGGATTTTTATTTCTTATCTCACACGACCTAGGTATCTCATTCAGCCTCTAACAGGCTCCATTTGAAAATTTACCAACAAAAATTTTCCCTTGAAGCTTGACATTTTTGTCATTTTCTGATTTTTAAAAACAAGTGTCACTTTGCAGAACAATATCCATTTAATAGATGCAGACTTTTACTAGGTTTAAATTGGAGAATCATTTGTCACAGTCATCTAAATTATCCACTTCATGACTGCAAACAGAAAAGATAGGAAACATGGCAGGAGCAAAACCATGCACTTATATGTGCAGAATGAAATAGATAATAGTCCTAAGAACCACGAAAATATTTTTCACACTGAGGATAACAATGAGTAACACTCAAATTATGCTTGGAATGCCTGTCATTCTTGTCTTTTAGATTTGTACTGTTTCTAAAGTAATTTCAGTTACTGCTATACTCTCTCAAGTAAATTTTTGATTTCTAAAAAAAGGGTATTAAATGAGAGTAAGAGACTAGGAAAAATGCCGTAGGATTGACCAGCTACAATTTTGTATATACCTAGATTTATAAACATCTGTGTAAAAATGTGTAACTGCTTTTATCACATTCTATAGAGATTTATTAGAATATCAATGATTGATGAAAAATACCGATTCCAAGTTAAGTGTAAGATATTTGATGTTCAGAAAGACAGTGATGTTAAGCTCAAGTACTTATGCTATAGAGTAATAGTATTACGAAGCTTTTCTTCTGGAGGGTTAAGAATGTAAGTTTACGGACCAAAAATTAGAGAAAAAGAAGGGCTACAAGGATAGCCAATATTTTGGCCCTAGCCCTTCAAGGTCAGTGAGAGACTTAGGACATAAGAGACCTGTGCTATAACATCCTATAACTCAGTGGCTTACCAAATTTTCTGTTCAAGGAGATTATAGGACCACACAGGAAAGGGATTGACGATGTACAGTGTGCTTAAAGAGAGTCACCTAGAGAGAAAATATTCTCTTGGGCTTTCACAGAGAGCAAACTGGTCAAGCAATGGTCGTGACTCATCCAGATGGCTGACACTGAAAACAGTTCTACAAAGCACTTTACATGGTTTCAAAGTCAGCCCTGAGTGTATTTGACTGACCTTGGGAGATACAAAAGTTACGTGTTTCGTTATACAAGTCTTGTTTTAACTAGCCCTTAACCACCCAGCGGAAAAGTTTAACCACGAGGCATAAAACGGAAAGCTAGATTAGTATGCTGAGCTGTAAAAGGCTTAAATCAACATCTTCCGACATTGCGAGTTCTGCCAATAACTCACTATGATTATGGAATACTGGACTATGTATACAACTACTTTCTCTTAGTTCAATGAGAAGAAATTTTTTGTACCAACAATGATTAAAAAAATGATCATGTCTACATCCTGTGCTCTGTATAACTACAGTGAGGACAACAATATGCATTGTATCAGTTATTGGGAATGTACTGCTATTGTGTGTTTGAAAATGTCACATTGTTATTTCTTGTTAAAAGAAAAAAAATTAGAAAAAATTTATGATATAGGAATATTTCTGTACTATTTAAGAGTATTCTTTACAAAATTTTAGTTGTGTCAAAAAATTATCCATTTCATTCCATTGAGAATAGGACAGGATATATGCACTATTTAAAATAGATCTAGCCAGCCCTGTGTTACATCCTCAGGAGTAATCTTCTAGTATATTTTGATATCCCATGATTTTATTTGCCCAGAATTTTTGCTGGTCCTTCAGTCTACATTTACCAAAGAAGTGTATTTTAGTTCATGAAACTCTGTTCTCAAAAATAAACTCTGTTCTCAAGTCACTGTAAGGCAGTATTTATTGGTATTTTTCTTGTTGTAAGCTTCCATTTATACATACAATCATTATTTTCTGTGCTTGATTTTTTTCATTCATAATGCCTTCTTAAATCATGGACCAGTTGCACTGATTTCTTTTCTCCATCTTACACAAGCTTTTATTAGTTTCCTTTCTCTAGAATGAGAAAACTTGAAGAAATAATCAAGATTTCTCCTGCACATGTATGTTGTGACTAGTGATCAGTCTGTTGATGTAGTAATCATTTTGTATGTCCATGATTGTTTTACCTAAGGTATTAACAAGATGCTTGATATTAAACCAAATAGATCAGAAAGTAGCGAAGGGATATTTTTAAAGTTTGATGGTTTTTGATCCAGAGCAAAAGTGTGTGTTCATTTTTATGGCTACTCAACTAATGTATTTTACTTAAAATTGTGACATTTAGAGCTTTGCTGTGTTTCAAATAAGTCCACACTTGGGTTAGTTCTGACAAGAGCTTGACTGTGTGCCAAGCTCTTTGGCA
The DNA here is from genome assembly GCA_004027915.1 of Capromys pilorides. Lineage (NCBI taxonomy): Eukaryota > Metazoa > Chordata > Mammalia > Rodentia > Capromyidae > Capromys > Capromys pilorides. The sequence continues at coordinate 10,709 of PVKN010037811.1, forward strand.
CATTAGTTGCATTTTGTTTTCTAAAACAAGTGTTATGTGCTACCCTTTTATAAGATAACTTTATGCAGTTTCTTTAATGAAAAAAAAAAGATAATGACCAGGGAAATGTTAATGGTTGTACTTTCTTTATAATTTCATTTCTTTGCCATGCAATAACCACCAAGAATGTAATGCCTTTAGTATGAACTTGGTAATGTTAGTTGACTGCATTTCTTTTTCTAACAGTGGAATTAAAACAGAATTAAGGAATGGTTATAACAAGAGACTAGTTTGGAACTTACAATTCTGAGATAAATTTTCTAAATTTTTGGAACACTTGTAGTGGGTAGATTACTGATCATTTACTTAACTTTAGCTTACTTAATTGTCCTGGCTCACAGCAGAATGGAATATTTTGTGGAAATTTTTGTTAAATATAATGTGGCTTGTAGACAAAGTGATTTTCCTTCATTTATAGAAGTGATTTTTT